>JAOUZG010022948.1:3979703-3993272 GCA_026289955.1 Argiope argentata
ATATATATATATATATATATATATATATATATATATATATATATATAGTCTTAAATGTCTCTTTTGCTGTCTCAAACTTTCACAAATAGTTCTACAGGACCTCAAAGCATTTTTATAAATAAAAAAGAGTTAATAGGACTTAAAAATATAGTTTATTAGCTTGATGAATATCATATGTTCTATTTTTGAATTTAATGTTAGTATCAAAATAATTATTTGATAACATGCACATTGAAAATCATAGAAATTCAGTTTTTTAGATGCAAATTTAAAGTGAAAGATGAAATACAAATGAAGTTTCTGTTACTAATATAATTCAAACATTATGCTATCAGAAAAAAATTGCTTGAACTTGAATGAAATGGCGTTAATTTTTAAATCTTTATTCTTTATTGTGCGAATGAAAATGTAAATTCTGATGATAAGACGCGTTTTTTTTTGTCCTTTTTGTCTTATTGTTTTAATAAACCAAAAGTTAAATTATTCAGACATTAACCACTCATTATGAATATTTAGATCCATTTCCTTTGTGATACGCTTTATATAATCTGATTTTTTGTCTACACACCTGTAAATAATTAACTGGAAAAATTTAAACCTAACAAAATGAAATATCCATTATCAATAAAGTGGTTATACTTTTACCAACTCTAGTCAATTGATAGTCAATTATAAGTACAGCTTATACTTTTACCAAAATTGAGTAAATTTCAATAAAATTGCATCTAATTATTAACAACTACAATTTTAACTCTTTTAAAGAGGTGCAGACTGCATGATTACATTCTGGTTGCCACACTATTTCTTTCTTTATTATTCTTAACTAAAGTAAAGAAAAAAGAGTAATAATATTCAGATACATCTAAGTTTCAAAATAACTGTTGAGTTCAAAATAATTTACTGCTTTTTTATTCTTTTTTTACAGAAAACTTCAAATATTCTTCCAAGAAATTTATTTCAAAAGGATAATTGTAAAAATTATTAATTCATTTGAAAAACCTAGAGCTTAAAAATCCGCCTTAAGCAAAAGGTTTCGAAGCAAGTATTAATCTAGATATAAGAATCTTTTTAGAATAAATCACCACAAAAAAGTTTAGATAGGAAGTAACTATTATGAGCAAAATATTTTTAGATGAACTTATTAAAGTTGAACAGCAATGAATATCAACATCATCTATTGCCTTGAATATTTTTTTTCTAATTTACAAGCCAATTTATTCGATACATTTATTTCGTATAAAGAATGCACCTGTTCTTGATTCTTCCTGGAATAAATAGATTGCCTATGCAGTTTGGCTGAGAATTATATACGACTTGGAATATTACTTAAGGTATTGTGGATGGTACATAAATTACGTGCAACCTTTGTTAATTATTCGCCTCTCTTATCCCAAACTCATTTATATGATAATTTTCTTAAAGTCATGGGAGGTTTCCGCTTATAGGAAAGAGGGTTTAACGCAAGAGCGTGCATAAAAAAGTGCTTGCTAGCAAAAGGATTAACAGTTAGTTAACACGTACAGATTCTTCATTTTTCATTTTATGCCGCATTATTCATTCTCTGAGGAATGAGGCCAAAGATCAATGTAATATAAAAAAAGGGTGGTACCATCTAGTATGAAAACAAGAATAGTAAATCTTTAGTTTATAATTTGAAGATTTTGAATACAAATGAAATATTCTGAGATCTTTTAAAGTGATGATGCTATGAACAATTTCGTGCTACACTTGTACACTTTTTTGTGATATCATTATAGATTATTAAAAATGTCCCCTTTTTGATACCTTTATAGAATATTAAAACTGTACACTTTTTTGTGAAACCGATGTAAAATATTAAAACTGTACACTTTTTGTGATACCGTTATAGATTATTAAAACTGTACACTTTTGTGATACCGTTATAGATTATAAAAACTGTTCACTTTTTTGTGATATCGTTATAGATTATAAAAAATGTACACTTTTTTGTGATACCGTTGTTGATAAGATATGCTTGGGTACAAATAAAGGCAATAATGTAACCAAAGTAAATATATTTATAAATTTAGTCAGTAAATAATTCATATACTTTGATTTTTATAATATTTAGAGTAAAATGCATTTATTAAATTTGTTTCCTTAAAAAATAATTTGAAAGAATTATTCTCAAAGAACAATTTTTTCCAAAATAAACAATGTCAAGAAGCAATTATTTTCTGGATATCTTTGAAGTAAATTTTTTATTTAGTTTTGAAAGGAAGGACTCTTGAAAAAATGTGACCGTATTAAAGTTCATTTCAAGAGTCATGCATTTTATTTAGTATTTTTTTTTTAAGTTTCGAAAATGAAATAACATAGTACATGTTATTTTATTGTTTGAAAACTTTGAATTGGGGCACAGAGCTTATATTCTCCAACTGAAACATTTGAAAAAAGAAAATTCGAATGATTGTTCTTGGTTGCCTAGTTCAGATTTCAAAAGCTATATAACCAATAATGCTGGAGATTAATGATGTCATCAAAATGGTCACTAAAAACATTGGAATGTGTATTAACTTGATTCTAGAACTATTTACAAGCAGCTTAAATGTACTTTGAGGCTGATTTTATAGTTTTAATTATTCGAATTTTGAATATAACAATTGAAGTTACATACCTTTCACTTAATACTACGCCACTCCAATTTGATCCCGAAGGATTTTTCTTGCTTAATGGATAAATCACTGCTGAATTAGAACTACAACCTATGGCCTCAAGAGACGGACACAAGGCTGTCATATATTACAACCTACAGCATGAACTGAACTAGTAACAATAACATATAGATAAAATCCAATAAGAAGTATAATTCATTATCCAACTTCAACAAAAATTCAAATAAAAATGAACAAATAAGAAAATCATTTTTAAAAACCCATGTTTTATGCTAAAACGTTAACCTCTGTATTTTAGTTACTATCCACTTTTAAACTTTTGTTTGTAAGTCGATATTATATATAATAGAAACTTGAAATTATTTTATTCTCTTATACACAATGAGACAAACTTTTCATGTTAAAATTCTTTTCTCGTTTAAAACAGAATTTTTAATATTAGATAAATATAGCATATATATTTAAATAACAAGTCAGAAAAATTTGGTATTCTCATAATTATATTATTCGTTTAATGTTCTTGGTACAGACAAATAAGTTAAAACAGGTATCCGCTTTGTTTGTTTTACCTTAAAATTCAAATGGAAATTTACGAAAATATCAGCTTGGATATGAAAAAACGGTTTGAAACTTACTGTTGATTTTTTTAAAATTCATGCCTTTTTTAATAAATTTATTGCATTTTTGGATGAAGGAATGTTATTGATGCAGATTATTGATATTATAATTTAATAGAAAGTAAGAAAAATTATCGAAATACGACTTTATTAATGCAATGAAATGCCATTTTTATTACAAATACTTGAGTCCAAAAATAAGTTTTAAAAGCATGAAGTTCTCTTAGATATTTCAATTAAATTAATTTGTATATTTTTAATTTTCAAAATTTTTCTGCGCTTTCTTTCTATTAAGCCGTTGCTAACAATATTCTTTATAAAATGTTAGAATTATATAATTTTACTTCCATTTTTCAAAAACAACTTGTCTTTTTCCTTATTACACATGAAAGTTTTAAAAGCCTTTTATTCTTAATAGTTTATCCTTCTCAATCTTTCAATCTATTTTACAATTCAATATTATAAAATAAGCTGGAATCATATAATCAATGTTTCTGAAACCCATTTCCAGAAGACAATCTCACAAGCAATAATATTTCATTAAAATAAATCAATTTACTGAAAACTAAATTCCAAAAATACTTAAAATATGCATTAGTTTATTCTTGAAAAAATATAACTCCAGAACTCAGATTCCTCAGAAAGGAAATGAAAAATTTATTACACAAGTCTATTTTTACAAATACGAAAGAATTTTAATAAAAGTGTAAGAATAAGATTGTATTATCCAAGAGAGTGTGAAAATTACTTGGATTTTTCAAAATCCACTCGAGTTTAACTACATGAGGTTAATCTGGTAAATCAAAATATGAATTCTTAAATAAAGACTTTTCGTTTTTTTCTCAGAAGAAAAAAAAGGAACAGTCTTAGTCTGGAAATGTACATTAATGTAAATTTAACTAAGTTTATTAGACTAGATAAAAAATGCCTGACTTTTCTTTCGTAGATAGTAAAAAGTAATTACCGTAATAAATAATTCGTAGACCTTCTTAGGAGTCAAATATTATTAGATACAGACAGAAATTAATATTTATAGCTTTCATGAATAAATAAGTAACTTTAAGTCATAAATTACTAGAACATTAGTGAAGATGAGGAACAACGTTTCCATATTCGCCTGAAAATCCATTCCGGTAGAAAGTCCGGGAAAAAAAGACCATTCCCATTAGACTTTTTCTAGGTCCGGATTCTCAAAAGCAGCTGCAGGATGTGCCTAAAGTCTGAAAAACGGAAGAACTAGAATCCGCCATTTTAAAAATAGCCACAAAAAACTTAGTTTCCTGTTGAGGCGAGAATTGAAAGGACTTTGTCCGAGTTCTGCGGGAAGGAAAAAAAACTCATTCCTGTAAAATACAGTGATAAGAGCAAAGTTTTCTGTAACTCGACTTTTATTAATCAAAGAATTTTCTTTTAATAATGGAAAAACCATCTTTTTTAAAACCATATATATTGAAGCATTCGGCACTAATTTGTTACATTGTAGTTAACTTCAGTAATATTCGGCACTTTCTATACAAAATGACAAATTATATGCTTGATCAATTTTTCGTTCTAATTTTCTAAGACAGCCATTAGTAATTTCTTATCTGTCTCTGAAGAGAACGTCTCGCATTCTCAAAATTTTAATATCATATCAATGTGAAAACTCTTCTTTTTTTAGCAACAATTCTTTGTTTATTTGAAGTAAAATCAAATTTGAAGTCGAAAACTCTCTAACCAATTTCTTTGCATACTTATTGATCTATTTTCATGACGTAAAGCCATTCTCTACGTATTGAATTTTTCTGTTTGTTACGGTGATTAATTAGTTGTTTTAATCGGTAATTGTAATTAATAAAACTTTTTCTCGTGAATTAATGACCTGGTCGAAAAAGGCTGCACCTAGGATTTTGAACTTGCTCCGCAAATTGAAATTTGTTTAATGTGCCACATACCAAATGTTGTGATACTTCAAAAAAATTTCAACTATTCTTAGTATTTCATGATTATATTGACATTCATCGAAATTTTTTACTGAAATAATCATTATTCGTAAACATTTTACCGGTGTTAGAAGTTTTGGAACCAAAGCATCATAGCGGGTCCCTCTCATACTTGATGATCTCAGGATTGCGCCTAGATCGCCAAATCTTAATATGTATAATGCTGTTATCTTGATGATATATATCGATTCCTTGGAGATTGAATATGTTTGTTATATAAATATCGAAGTTTATAAAGAAGGGAATTTTCTCCTATTTATCGCATTAAAATTTAGTATTAATGCACATAAAATTATACACAAAAGTTTTTCTATTCTGCATATTGCCAATGAAACATTTAACTCCAATATTGATACAATCAGAATGAACCGTTTTTCTAAGTACATGTTCAATGAAATGAGCTATTCTGTTTTTTTATACCACGAAAATAAGTCTTGTGGGTCATTAACTGAATCTTTAAATTTTCCAAGTACTCATTTTAATAGTGTTTTTTATAAATAACTATTGACATAACATTGATATTTCTTCAATGTTATGCCAATAGTTCATATTTCTTCAACGTTAGTCAATATGAGTTTCTTGTTCTGTTTCTTGTCTGCACGAATAAAGTCTTTCAATAAGACATAAAAGTTAAACAAATAATTTTGGGATTTTATAAAACTAAAAATAGAAAACAATTAGTTGATCTCTTCTCATTTTGTTATTTAATTTTTCATGTAATTTCATTCGTAGAATTTTTTGATAGTTTAAGAATATTCAGTCCTTTCACATTGACATATTTTTATCCCTCACTCAAGGGCCCGAACAAAAATTGATGAAGAAAAGCATTGTGAATCCCCAAATTCCATAAAAAGCAAATATTAAATTTCTGCAAGTGAGAAAAGAGGAAATGCAGAATTAATTTTCATTTTTTGACAAAAAATTTTTCATTTTCATTTATTCAGAGCCGATTTTTTAAAAATAATAATAATGTGAAAACTAATAAATTTCTCGTGGTCTTCCGATCACATCCTTAAGAAAGAATTCATTACCTTTATCAGGGACAAAATTCTGAATACGTATCATTTCAATACGTTGAGTTTCAGTATATTCGTCACGCATCTATTCAATTTAGTACTAACAAAATTTATTAAAGGTCATTTACTTATACAGAATTCTAGAGTAAAACAAATTAAGCCCTAATCTAAGCCTAATTTCTCCGTTTTAGCATTTTAAATTTTAAATTGAAGAGGGAATACACAAATGCAATGAAACAAAGAGATCACTTACCTGAATAAAAAAATGCTCAAATAGGTAGAAATTAATCATGCAACTAACTTTGAAAATCATTTGCATGCTCAAATATCGTATGCTTACGAAAATAGCATAATTAACTCAATCATTAAAAGTAGGATAGTGCTGTTTTAATCAAAATGTGATAAATATCAGAATCGTTCCCAAAGTAATTAATAAACTTAATTAGTATTCGACTATACTGTATTCGACTAATCCTTCAGAATTCTCATTGATCATTATGCTGATAAGTGAGCCCTCACCCGCCTTCTATACAGCCCCTAATTGTTTATTGGAGCAGATGCAGTTAAAATTGTAACGGCTGAAATTAATTAATTAATTACTACAATAACCTTCGAAAATTTAAGTTGCAGAAAACTGATAGAAGGTCCCAGTTTAATGAACTTACTTAATTGACAAGGCTACTATCCTAACACAAACTATGAATGGGTACTTAGGGAGCATATTATGAAGTGAAATATGTAATTGCTTCGCAAATTATTAGTTTAGTCGAATAATGAGATGCAAATTTCACAACTGGCCATCGTTAAATGATACCAGAACAAGTAGAATTATTCCTCATTTTAATAAGTCATGGCGAAGTTTCACGAAAGGATATATGAATGCTTATACTTTTGAAAAGTTTGAGGCGAAAATTTTGGATCACGTTTCATCTGGGCTAACTGGATATTAAAAGCCTTTCAAGTTCCCGTGCTGTAATTTGTTGTGCAGAATTTGTGCATCTAAGGGGTAAAGATTAACCTATTTAGAATATTTTAAGAGTTTCACAATTTTCTCTGAAAATGACTCACACAAACTAGGGAATGTTAATAATGAGAATTAATAAAGTTTATTCAGGAGTTGGTGAAAATACTGCACACTTTTACCATATTCCTTCACATATATAACGTAAATAAATAAATCATAAGCGCAAAAAGAATTGGAGAATTTAAATATTAAGAGGATTCGAAATTTCAAATTTGCCTCTAGCAAGCAGATAAACTCATTGAAGCTAAAATTCTTACAAAATTTTCTACAAGTGTCTTATTTGGGTGTTGTGCAAATGAAAAGTTTGTTTTGGAAATAGTTAGTTCACAATTGTATAAAAAATCGATTACATTTCTTAAAATTACCTAAACTTAACTTTAAATGAATTTAAAACTGTTCTATTTTGTTACATCTACCTATTTTTCATACAAGGGTATTTATCAGTCTTTGTTTAGCCCATTACTCAAAGCGAAAGAGATATCTATAGTCAATAATAAATTTTTGTTGCCCATTGACGATAAGTTCTAAAAATAATATTTAAGGTTAACACATTCATTTACTATCCTCACTGTAACACATAGAAAGTGATTACAAAATGCCTTTGCACATGCGTGCCTATACAAGTTATCCCTTCTAACTGTGACTTAATTTCTATACCCTTACAGAAGGATCCATATTTCCTAGTGAATAAATGCTTAAAATCGCAAAGATATTTCTATTTTATTTGATTCAATTAGTGTATTGCAGATGCAATTATTAATTAAAATTTTTATGTAGTTACTTGATCCTCTTGTTATATTTAATAAAATATTAAATTCAAATTTAAACTTAATCAAACATGTTTAATTTTTCTACTACCAAAATTAAGCAAATGATAGAGTTTTCAATTCCATTAATCAATTCCAGCCTCGAGCAAGCTCCAAAAATTGAAGGTTATCCTCTTTGACACTGCAACTCACGCGAACTGTTTTGGACCAACAAGCTCAAAAATCATCATCTACAGTCTTATTTTCTTAAAATGTTATTTGATTTGAAGCAGCTAAGCGCATTGATAATTGTCTCTAAGTTGGTGAATCAAAAGTCAATATATGATCGATACATTTTGTATGGAAATGGCTAATTGCAATCAATTTAGCATTTTAAGGAACATTTCGGAATTGTTGACACACGATCGAGATAATTTATTTTATTTTTAGATGCAAAAATTTTTTTTTGTAATATTTTCGAAAACTATTGCCGACATAAGCTAAAACTAATTAAGCTAAATTAATTTAAAATGAATTAAAATTTTTTAAAAAAATATCTTTAAAGCGCATATTCACAGCCTCCAAAATATATGTGCAGTTTGATAGCTGTAGATCGAATGATGTAGCACTTGTATTCATAAGGTGGCGAGTTCAAACCTTGCTGACCGAAGATTCCCAGAATGTGTCGTGGCTGGCACTAATTAAATTTATCGTGGTCACTAAGTCATCCATGTCGAGAGTAATACTACTGGAGGGTACTGGGTCAGAGGAGATCGTTCTCTGTTCTATATCTAAATTACGATCTGTGGATGAATGAATGAATGAATGAATGAAAATGCATGAAGGAAGTCTATCCCATAAAAAAGGGTTGTGACATGTGTAGAGCTAAGTCATACTCTGGGCTCTAGTTGGCGTTTCTGAAAAACGAGAGACGCTAAATCCATTTAAATCTGTGACAGGCCTGTCAGCAGGTTTGAAAAAGTGCCATAACTAACAACAGCAACAAAGTACCAATGCACAGACACGCCCTCTTTTACCTTTACTGCAAGTAGATGCAAATTCGTATAAAAGGGTTTAACCTATTTTGTATTAGAAAAGTTAAAATTATCATACATGTCTTGATAGAACTGAAAAAAATGCATTTAATTTTTATTTTATTAAATTCTTTGAGGTATGCTGAACCCGATGCGTTTTCTCAAATTACATTATAGCACGTGCAGTCTAACTAAAGTGGCATTTGAGCTGATCTACAAGTCTCATACTCACAAAGACTGTTGAGGATTATAATAGGAGGTGTATAAAAGTGTATAATAGGAGGCAGTTTCCTATTATACACTTGAATCAAGCAGAGTTTCCCTTCGTTCAACTAGTCAAATTATTTTCTATCTTCTTTTAATACCTGCAACGTCACCTAGTGTGTCATAAAAAATTAAATGAACACAGAATGTATGTATATCATAACACATGTTTTATTTCAGCCTATAATAGTGTCAAACCATATTTCAAAGAAGAAAATCTCTGTAAACGGCATTTTTCATTATCATATCTCATATTCTTGTAAATTCTTTTGTAAATTCTTCTAAATAGTTTATTGTTTTTATTTTTTCTTACTGTAAATATTTTATTACTTAAAATAATATTCATGTAACATGCCCACCAAACTGTGAAGCAACCAGAATGGTCATAAATACGGGGGTATGAGACGGAGTTCTGATCTGTTCCCAAAATAAATTCCAATGCTATTTGCAAAAAAGAAAAAAAAAGTAATAATGGAGTCATATGAACTCCATGTTTCTGACCGCGTGAGGAAATTCATGTTTCCAGTTAAAGGCTAAAGTGATCATATTACTATTCGTTAATTAACGATACTTCCAAATCCAAACAGTATCCCACTTCGTAAATGTAGAAAAATATTCATGCACTTCCTTTCAGTTCAAAGAGCTTTTCTGATCTGAGTGCAGTCATTCCCGTGATGGTTTATCTGAATAATAAAATTCAAATGTACCGAATATTGAGAAAAAATTCCTTTCGGAATATTTGCCGTTCACCTGTTTCATACGAGTCTTTTTATTTGATGTGGCTCTTTGAAATATGAGTCCGGGATCAGATAACAGTTTGATTTCTTTCAGCAGTATTTATCTCAGGGATAGGTAGATATCAAAGGCAGCAAAAGGAAACCGTCGCAGACTTCAGATGATCAAATGTGCTCGCATTTCATATGGATATCATAGGAAGATACCAATACACTTTTATTATGGAAAAAGATTTCAGTTTTAGGAATATCTATATATTTTCTTTCATAGTGGAATGGCTAATAATTTCAGCTTCGATGCAAATATTTTTGAGGATCTGAAATATTTTTTAAACTGGAGTTAACTATTTACCGTTAAAGATATCAATATTAGCTTTCATTTTTTAAACAAAATATTTTGAGTCACTATTCATAACTTAAGTTAGTGAATATTTTTTAAGCCTGCTTGTCTCGAATTTTGACTTAATCATAACGGTATATTCAGTAAAATCTGAAAATATATTTTTGTGCGAAATCTATAGAATATAATAGATTCAATGTATTGTTTATTTAAAATGTTTTTTACTCAAATACTGTGTGTTATATTATTAATGATACATATTTTGTTCATTTATTAACTACTCTAACTAGTCAATAATTTCTATATATTGATTGACAGAAGCATTGTGAAATAATTTTTTTTCAAATAAATAAACGTCGTTTACTATTTTTTTATATTTAAACACAATAAAATAGTGATATGAACATGAAACAAACCAGGAATACTAATTTTGTGCTTTTTAGTTTTTTTAAAAATGATATAGCCTGATGAATGGCAATGATAAAAGTAGAAACACATAACTTACATTGAAGGAGAGGGAGAGAGAATTAAATTATAAATATTGCTCTAAACGATGCTATTAGAATTAAAAAAATAATTTCCAAGATTCTAATCTAATATTATATTATGATTAATTACCAATTTCGAATTATGAAATTTAAAAACTATCAAAAATATTTCAGGTACCTAAATATGCACATTAATAAACTTCGACTTAAAATTAGTTATCTTCTTGATTAACTAGATGACATATGTCCTTGTTACTTTTAATAGCAGGGAAAAGAAATACCATTGAATATGAAAATAATGATCAAAAAGAAATTTCACGGTTAGTGGAGAAAGAAATGCCGTTAATGTTCTTTTAATTAAGAGACCGAAGTAAAATCATCTTTTTATCATTGCATATAAAATAAGGGTTAAGGAAATTTGTCACCAATGTGGCAACCCAACAAAACGATCTTCTAGCAACCCTAACACTGTTTTGTTTACTACTTTTAACAATGGTTGAGTTGAACATGCACTACGACTATTTTATGAAAAATGTTAAATTAAAAACAATAAAAAAACATTAATGCAGGATTTTAATTTTGTTCTTTATTATAATTAAAAGTTTTTTTACAACTAGTAAGACGCTGCAATTTTATTTTTAATGTGGATACGAATAGAAAATATTTATTCTTTTGCAATTTTTAATTATGAATATGCGCTTTAAAAATTCGTCTGAATTCTTACTTTAAAAGTCAGATGCAATGGAATTATTCGTAGTTCTGCGAATGCCGGATATGTAGGATTTAAGACAGTATTTCGAACCTGCATAATAGAAGAAGAGTGAGTGGAATATATATATATATATATATATATATATATATATATATATATAAACTAGTTGAAGATCCGGCTTTCTGACACAGAGGTAGCGCATCTTCCTCGTGTTCTGGGACTCCCAGTTTAGGTATGGTTGTTATTATGTGGGCTATCTGTGAGATGTGTGACTGTGCCCCCCTGATAAAAGGGGCTGTGCAAGCAAATGTGGTGAGTTTGTAGCTAGGTCATACTCTTGGCCCTGGTTGGCGCTGCTTCAAAAACAAGAGTCGCTCCTTTCGGCTTAAATCTGCTGCTACATTAGCAAGGGGCTTGTCCATGGCAAGTGCCCTAAGTAGCAACAACATTAGTTGATGAAGTTAAGCAAGCATTCCTGTTTGAAATTTTATATGGATAATAGTTGAATTGCATCTTTTTCCGTTCTTTCTCTTCTCTTGATTATATAATGTTCCTATGATCCACACAGTCCTTATGTTTAAAGTACTAGTGAATTCACTTGACTCCCGCCGCTAGCGAAGCCGTAGGATGTTTTTTTAAGTAAAAAAATCTGCCCGGGGCAGCCGGGTTGAAAAAAACAAAAATAATAATTCATAATTATACTGCAGAAAGTGGTAGCCGTAACTATTCAGCATAATTGTTTATTTTGCCCACCATCTTTATTGGCGACCCGGCATTTATGACGCAGCAAGGGGCACACTAAACTTCATTTTTACCTTTTTGTTGAGAATAGCTCTTACTTTGCATTTTCAGTATAAAAAAAGCAAGAATTTATAAAGAAAAACTTAAATTTAGAATTTTTGGTTTAAATTGGTTTTGTTCCAATTCAGGCATCTAATAAATGCTCTCATTTCATGTATTCAATGAATGAGACGTATTGAATGTCGAGTATTTCATTCATTCTTGCAGTCAAAAATTTCTTTGAAATTACAAGTTTGAAAATTATGCTGTTTCATATCACGCAAAAAATAACAAAACCTTTCACAAACAAGTCGAATGCCTTTCTAAATTATTTGATAGCACACTTTGAATGATTTCACTAGAACATCAGGAAAATGGATGATAAACTGCACAGAGGAAAAAATATTTATATATTTTTTAAACTATTGTTGGAAATAACCAAAAGTATGTAGGCCTTGTCTGCTCAAGATTGCTAAAAACATTTGTAACTAAACAAAATATTTGTTCCTTCTATTATTTTTAATCCTTACATTTTATAATTTTTAATAAAGTTATTGTAGATTCGCAATTGTAGTAACTGTTATATTTGCTTTAAACCAATTTAAATAATTTACAGAATTTGTGTTGGGAAAATACTTATCTATAAATTAAGCACAGACATTTGGATCTTATCCCTGAATATCTTGTCGATACTAATGGAGAATAATAACAAACATCTCTCCATTGCATAAAGACAAAGGAGTGTAAATAACAGGGTAGACGGGATACTCGTATTATAGCAGATTAGTGTTACAATCTACAGAGAAACTGTATAAACAAACTTTATTCAGGAAAGTTAAACAAAAGAATCCGATAGTGGAATAAAATGAAATTTTTCTGGACTTTTATTGGATTCTTTTCATTTCCTGTTTTTAATTTGGCTATTGTAGATTTACAAGTGTTACTGTATTTTCTCAATCAATTAAATTGTTTGACTTAATTTATTTAAAAAAGTAATTTAACTTCTATTTTCTAAGCTTAATTTAATATGCCAAGACAATAAATTAGGCTTAGGATATATGAGTGAATCACTTGTGGATCCGCTGTGCTTTATTCTTTTTATCCCATTAGCTCACATCTGCTTTAAAATGAGAGAAGTTTGAAGTTAAACTTAACCCTTTGCAGTCGGAAAAATAATTAGATGCAAAATTATTCAC
>JAOUZG010022948.1:4008733-4025497 GCA_026289955.1 Argiope argentata
CACACACACACACACACACACACACACACACACACACACACACACACACACACACGAAAGGGCTGGACATACTTTATGTACCTTATCTGATAGATCTTGTATGTCTCGAATGTCTTTTTATTTAACCTTACTAGTTAAAAATTTCATTTAAATATTTTCATTGATGAGATTAATTTGGGAAGCTTTATTACTGATTTATTAAGATATTTCAATCATTCGATAATAACGTCATCTAAAATGAGTTAGATCTTGTATGAAGTAACTATCCAATAATTAAAGCATTTATGAAACTTACCGAATAAGTGCATTTTATGAAACTTTCCTAAAAATAAATATTTCCTGATTCAAACTTTTAAAAACTTTAAAACATAGTGCAAAAATTTTTTTTGTAATGTGTTTAGAACTCACTAATGCTGATACATCTAAATACAAATGAATTTATCTGAATTAAAAATAATTAAATATTAAGATTAAATTTATTTGTTTTCAATTCGAAAATTAATCTATTTTTACAAAAAAAGAATTAAATTAATTAAAAATGAAAGAAATTAATAATCTGTCCAGAAGCCTTTATCAAGGGTAACTCAGGGATTCAAACAAGTAATTTTTTCTGTGGAGGATCTCACTTTGGCCCAAGTATTGACCCCTCGTAACCCGAAAATTCCTAGAAATCGAAGACAATTAATCACAATAAATTCATGACAATAAACTACGCAATAATAACAAGCAAAATATTATTTCAAAATTTAAATCTAAATAAGATCAAAGCAAAACCCTTTCAAGACCTTTATCAAATTACCAAACAAAAAACAAACAAACATAAACAAACATTAACAAAACCAAAGGAACATTGATAGAAGCAAAGTTGAAGGTCAAAATAATCCTAGAGATTTTATAAAGAAAATTTAATGTATCACTACAGACAAATTTATCAACCGAAATTCAACTTTCCCGCGCTTTAAGTTGAAAACGCCTACAACACTTGGAGAAGTTGTTTCGTCAACAAATGCAATAAATTGAACTATCTCAGCGCCATCTATTGAGCTGAAAAAAAGCAAAACTAGAACTCGTATTTTTGGTTTTGAAAATATAAGGATATAGGATAAAAACTAGATAAACCTTCTCTTGTTATAACTTCTATATAGCAATAGTTTTTAGAAAAATCCTTAAAAGTGGAATTTTAATTAGATTATTTGTTGCAGCAATATAAGAAATTTATTATTACAAATTTTTAAAAAATCCTATTAGATTGTAAGAAAGTCAAATTTTTGAAAACTTTACTTAAATTAGAATTGCAATTTCTTTAATTAGTTTGAAGTTAAATTCATACATTTTATCATAAATATCCACCATTTTCCTTTAGAAATTTCTATTTTTATATCGAAATAAGTAGATTTGTGCTGATTTTGCTCCTTTCAGTTATTTTAATTCTATTGGATATCAATCAATAACAAAATTAGCATTATTTATGTTTATCAAAAGTAAATCGGCAATATCTATCCAACTAGTCATTGAATTATGTTTAATTATTAATTTCTCATATTAATGTATACATAATATTTACTAAAGTACTTGAAGAAAGCTATTCCCTTTGGAATTCCCTTCACTTGTTTATAAAATCCAGATTAAAACCCAATTTTAGAAAATATTAAATTTACATAATTCAAGACAGTCATATTTTATAATGAAATCTCAAATCAAATATTCGTAATAAATAAAAATACAGACGTCTATTAAATTCTCATGAGATATATTCGTGTAAACATTTTCTAAATCATAAGTATTAAGTTTATTATTGCTCCTGTTTTTCAGAAATTAAAGAACATCCATGTTACTGTTAATTATAATGTTATCTTCATTTTTAATTTTATTCAGAATAATTTTTAGATATTTAAAGAAAAGTTTTCCCTTAAAGTAACTATAACCACAAATGCTGCAAGTCACAAATCTAAATTTTAAAGTTTTTTTAATGGAATTTTACCGTTGGGAACAAATAAGGATAGCTTAATTTATAAATCTTTATCTTAATCCTTTAGTGAAAGCAAGCATTCTTTTGTCAAATTCCTTTTTTTCCAGTTCTAATTAAAATGTATGTTGAATTAGAACTATATTCATTAATTAATAGTTCTTTATAGTAATATTTACAAATTAAACATAAATTGTTTGCTGCCTTATTTACTACATTAATAATAAACCTCTCTTTTACATTTTTATTTCTTTTTCCACGATTTGTTGAAATAAACTCCTCGTTTTTTGGGTCTGCTACTATTATAGTTAATTTTTGTCTTTATTTCCTCTAAAATCCTTACTTATTCTCCGAACTCTTAAAGACCAAAGGTATTTCCTTGATAATATGGAAATAAAAATATCTAGATTTTTTCCTATAGAAATTAGGATTTTTTAATGTTTAACTTTTCTTCCAATCTAAATTATCTTCCCTTTTCCATAAATTATCTTAAAGTGCTTGAATAAATATTTGTTATATTCCTTGTTATGATATGTCCTTTATCTACATCTGTAAAATCTTTAGAATTTTCATTGTTACAGTTGCAGTCTGTTTTAACCATATTCTTGATATAGTAATTATAATTATAAATTCGTTTCCTTAATGTTGCTGAATAACTGAAAGCTATTGAAACGACGGCATTATGGTGTAAAGATAACAAATTCTTTACTGTTGTGAACATTTTTTGGTAATTTCAGCTTTTCGAAAATAATATGCAGAAGCCTCATTTTGAAGAATTCCCTATTTAAATTATTTTTATTTTTGAAAAGGGAATTGTTTTTTCCTAAATTGATCTTGAATTTATTCAGATCTAAAATTATAAATCTAATTAAAAAAATTCTAATTTTAATTCTCCAAATGTATTGTTTAGAAACCATTTAGTTATATTTTTAATAGGTCAAAAAGATATTTTTTTAACTTCAAGAATATTCTAAATGTTATGATCCAGGTTACAATAATTTTGAAAATCCTCAAATATAATATATTGGGTTGTTCGAAAAGTAATTTCGTTTTTTTGGTGAAAATGAAAGACGATCCTCGTATAATGAATAATTATTTTATTAAATTATATATCACCCAATCTGATCCAAAACCTTTTGCCATCTTTCTGGTAGAGGCATGATTCCACGCTCATAAAATTTTTGGTATTTGCTGGCAAAAAACTAATCCAAGGTGATTTTTGACGTCTTCATTTGAGACTAAGATTTTACCGTCCAAAAAATTTTGCATTGACCGGAACAAATAATAATCTGAAGGAACCAGATCTGGATAATATGGTGGAGTGGATCATTTTTGTGACATTTGAGGAGCGAATCACAGACTTCAATGCGACAACACAAATTTCTCTCCGTGAGGACATGGAGAACTCAAATATCGAGCTTCGAGGTTAAACCCAGGCCTTTCAGGTGGTCATAAACAGTTGAATTCAATAAATTTAAACTCTCACCGATCTCACGTGTTGTTGTTCGCCGGTTTGCATCAACTATTACCTTTATCGTGTCTTTATCAGCTTCAACCGGCCATCCGGAACGTGGTGCATCTTCGACATCAAAATTGCCGGATCGAAATTTTGTAAACCAGTTCTGACACTGTCGTATTGTCAACGCATCTTCTCCATACACATCGGTTAATTTCTTTCTGGCTTGAACAGCATTTTTACCTTTCCTACAGGAAAAAAATGAAATATGACGAAATTGCTGCTTATTGCTTTCCCTATTTAAAAGGGCATCTACCAAAATATACTGCGCAAAATCAATTGAACGTTTTCACAAACAAGTATTGCTATATCACCTCTCAAAACATACAATGATTATACGTCTTAAGTGTGAAGTTGGAATAAAAAAATACAATTAAATCATTTGTCGAGAAAAAACGAAATTACTTTTCGAACGACCCAATAATTACAGCTTCTTCCTTTTCCTCTCTTGATTAAATCTCGGTTTAATTTTTATATTTCTGAAATTAGAAAAAATATATAAATTATTGCTTAAATAATACGAAGGGAAGTCCAAAAATTATCTACACTTTTGACTTAACTCTGCTTAAATTGTGAACATTGACATCTGCCCTCTCTTATTTTATGGTTATATTGTTGTGGTAATGCTATTAACGTTTGATCATAATTCCACCATTTTCCTTCCTTCTTCTGAAGATAAATCCTGGTTGCTCCATTACATTAACCTTTGATCATAATTACACCATTTTCCTTCCTTCTGTTGAAGATAAATCATGGTTGCTCTATTATATTAACTTTTGATCATAATTACACCATTTTCCTTCCTTCTGTTGGAGATAAATCATAGTTGCTCCATTATATTAAAGTTTAATCATAATTCCACCATTTTCCTTCCTTCTGTTGAATATAAATCATGGTTGCTCCATTAGAAGTTAGCACAGAAGTGATCCGAATAACAAGCAGTAATCCAATTCCTCTTGTCTAAGATTTTCTTAAAGGCTATCATCATAATACATAAGGTTTTCATCGCTATTATCACAAAGACTATCATTGCAATATGGGGGGAGTGCGTTATCACATAAAACTTTGTTTTTGTGGTTCATGAAATTTTAAAATGGTCCAGCAAATGTGACGCATGAAAAGAGAGCAGGACGATCATCAACCAACATTACTGATGACAACATTCAGCAAGCTCGAGAGATAGTTCTGGCGAATAGGCGGATTACTATCAATGATGTAGCATCTGCTTTGAACATCAGTTATGATTCTGTCCATCTAATTATCTAAGGCGAGCTCGGTTTTCATAAAGTCTATGTGTGGTGAGTATCAAGATATCTTACCGAAAAACACAAACTCACTTGTGTTATGGTCTGTCAACGCTTACTAACTCTCTTGAATATCGAAGGTTATGCCTTTTTAAGCACAATAGTCATCGGAGATAAAACATGTGCTCATCACTTTGATCCATAATCAAAACGCCAGAATACTCAGTAGAAACAGCCTGGATCTCCGACGAAGAAAAATATCAAGACCGGCCACCCGGAGGAAAGTTAATTGTGTTAATTGAGGAAGTTAATTGTGTTTCGGGACAGAAAGAGGGACATAATGGAAGAGTTCATGGAAAAGTTAAAGACAATCAACAATCAGAGTAGTAGTGAAATGTTGGAAAAAAAGCTGAAGCCTGCAACTCGCAACAAACGCCGAAGTTTGTTGTCGAAGAAAGTTTTGTTGTTGCATTACAATGCATGGCCGCACATGATTCTTCACACAATTGATACCATCAACAAGATGCAATTTGAGTTATTGGAGAACCCTCCCTATAGGCCGGATATAGCTCCATCTGACTTTCACTTGGTTGGGCCACTCAAGAATGCTTTGAGTGGTCGTCGATTTACTTCAGATTTAAACGTGCAAAATACGATGCTAAAGTGGCTTCACGACCAACCAAAAAAAATTATTTGTAAGGAATACCCAAGCTCGTTGACCGTTGGGTCAAGTGCATTGAAAAGAAGAGAGGTGATTGCGTAGAGAAGTAATGTGCCAAATATAACCCTGTCTTCATGTTAATAAACTGTAGAATGAAAAGCGTAGATAGTTTTTGACTTGCCCTCGAACATTCATATTATATTCCAATGCACTTCATCTTTTTTGTTAAAAACGTGTATGAAAGGGAAAATATCATAAGAGAGATGCCAATAATTTATATCCTAAAATGGTAATTTAAGTCTGCATTATTCTTATGCTTTTAAGTTGATTTATTGTGGTCTTAAATTTGATTAAAAATAAAGATTTGAAAGAAATTTCATGAGTATATTTGAAAACTGTACTAAAACATAAATCGTATTAGTGAGTTGAAACAACAAGATTGATACTAGGGATATTAATTAAAACCTTTTGGAAAATGTTATTTCTGAAATAAAAAGTGGTTGAATTAAATTTTAATTCCAGTTCTAGTATCTGCATCTTTTCCTAGGAGCATCATAATACACTGATTTCCATTATTAAATATTTGGATGTATTTTTATTTATTTATATGAAATTGCAACTCTGTAAGAAATTATTTTACAATATTCAATTCTCCAATTTAACTTTTATAGTTTTAGGGGCATATTCCTCGTTTTAATTGGAAGAAAGGTTTCAAAACGCTTGTTTTATTTATTTATTTTATTATCCAGAATAATTAGCATTCAGATAATTGTGGATCTCGTCTCAGAATCAGCGTAAGAGCAATAAGAATGGAGAATTACTAACTCGAAACAGAGTTTTACCAAAATTTCATCTCATAAGCCGCTTGATATGCCTTAAAAAATGATGACGAAGATCGAATATCCCTTTCTTACAACGGCTTGGAAGTTTTATAGAGAGCACAAACTCGAGTGTAGCCCACATCGGTCTAATCATGGGTCTTTATTTTCTTCTTATAATATAATCTTTAAATTTGACTCTTAAAAACTCGTTAAAATTTGATGTTTATGTAGCACAGTAAGAAATCTTAATAACAACGAGGACGGTTTTTTCGATACTTTATTGCATATTATCTAACAAAAACATTGTAATTCTTCTTTATATAAATTTTGACAAAGATATGTATGTAACATATAGTTAGATCATTATGTTCACTCATAAATATTTTCAGTAGTATAGCAAAAGAAGCCGATTTTTTAACTTCATGACTTTGGATAGCAATATCGGTATTTAGCGTGAATACAGCGTTATTATAGAATCTAATTAGTGATGTTTGGCAGTTAAACTTATAGAAAATTCACTAATACCATAAAATAAAATGCGTTTTATACGGTTTATCGGATCGATTGTAACCAAAATTTGACTTAGAAATATATTTTTCATTAAAAGTACTATGTTTAATTTGGATAGCCTGGTTGGTAGAGCTTTGGATCGTACTCCTTAGATTACGAGTTCGAAACTCACCGGTCAAAAGATTCCCTGAGTGTGTGGCGCTAGTGCTCGTTAAATCTGTTCGTGGTCGCAAAGTCATCTATGTCGAGAGTAATACCACTGAAGGTACTGGATCAGAGGTGATCGTTCTCTGTTTCAGGTCTAAATTACGATCTAAGATGAGTGAAGGAATATGCATGAATGTAGTCCGCCCCTAAAAAGGGTTTTGGCTTGTGTGTAACTAAGTTGCACTTTTGGCCCTAGATGGCGCTACTTGTAAAACAAGAGATGTATATCTCCGGCTTAAAATCTGCTGATGTATCAACGGGGCTTGTACATGGCAAGTGCCATAAGCAACAACAAGTTATGGCGACTTTGATAGCATTTTTATTGCGTTGAATAACATATGGTCAATTCATTGATAGATTCTGTCACCAGACATATATATTTGCGCAACTGGAATATAACGCACTGGAACGTGTTCAAATATGGGAAACCTATTGAAAATAGGTTTTTTTGTTTGGAAATATATAAAACCGTGTAATTATATATTTTATAACTTATATAATTTCAATTTATTTTATACAAAGAGAAGTGTTTTGAAATTCGAAAAGTATTACTCAGCGAAATTTACGAAAGGAAAATGAAATATTTTTCGTTGGAATTTCAAAATAAAATATCCTTTCTATCCATTAAAAATTCTACAAAATGAGGATAAGAAATTCTTTGTTTCTTCGAATCATCAAAATTCGAAACGCAATCTCATCTCTTCGTCCGCTCTGGGAAACAGTAATGAAAAATTCCGAGTGTCGTGTCTTTTTTCAGGCGCATTTTGTTTCGATATAATCTTAAGAATTTTTTTCTCTTATTGAAGTTCCCCCTTTTTTGCATACACAATGTTTCATACTATCAGAAAATATACCACGTCACATAATACATGTTTTTGAGACAACAGCTCACATGACAATAACAGAGAAATTCAAATGTATTTCATGGCTGAGTAAATGGAAAAGGGAGATTCTGCATTCACTTTTTCTTATGTCGAGTGCTTATTCATGTATACATAAAATCCAGCATTTTTCAAACAAATATGTTTTTATTATAAATAGAAACTATTCATGGATATAGTTTTATGCTTAATTGGCAAGCTATATTTGAGATGGTTTAGAATCTTCAATTTCAAATTCTTTGAAAATTGCGTTATGAGCAATTTGTAGCTTCTTAGACGAATATATATAAATACAGACATTTTAGCTTGAACAATAATTTAATTGTCAATATCTTACTTTATAAAAAATACTACCTGTTAGGTTTTTACTTATTTTCAAATATTTTTCGCGTCAACTGGAAAAATCATTGAAATTTACAGTATTATTGAAGATGCATTTATTTTTGAGATGAATGTTAAAAGCTACCCAAAGCCTCAGAAATTAAAATGCAAATATTTATAGTGTAAATTTTGAAATGAAAGTTATCCGTCTATATTTATAAAAAGAAATGTTTATGTGCTTTTGAGCGATATTCTATTGAGTTTCTAGCCTTTAATGCTGCGAAATTTAAAACATTATTAAAGCATGATTACTGATGATTCAATCCACTTCTAACTCCTAATTTTAAAGTACAATGTCGATTTTTTTTAAAGATTTTTTCGGCGATTTTTTTGCATGTTCTATTTTTCTATAGTACCTTTTCTTCTTTAGGGTAAACAGATTTATCATTGAATAGAATTCACAATTTTCGCTTTTTTTTATTGGAGGGGGGGGGGGCTCTAACATAATCTATTGAATAAGAGTTTTAATATTACTTTGAGAAGTTCATAATATTATGATTCTTCTTCAAACCCTTCAAGCGTTGAAATTAAAATTACTACTTGTGACTTTGAAATTTAATTATCCTTAAAATTTTTTTCAAGTAAAACGTTTTAAAATTTTTACAGAAATATTTATTTATACCAACGAATAGTTTCTGTTCAAAGTTTTTTTTTTTTTTTTTTTTTTTTTTTGCAAAATTTTGAGCAGAAAACTTAATCAACTAATTCTTCTGAGTAAAAGTGTATGCTATTTAGTGTTTGTTTAGAAAGAACAACAAATAACAACCAAGAATAAAACAAAAAATTATACCAATACGTTCTCTGGCCTCATGCTTTACATCATTAATAACCATTCAAATTATTTTAATTAAATTTGAATAAATTAAGTTATTTTTAATTAATTCAAAATACAGAATTAAGAATGACGTTCGGATGTAGTTATTCCAGATATTTTTAAAAATTATTTAAATTAAATATTGAAAAACTAAATTAAAATAAATTAAATTTTAAATAAATTAAAATTTTTACTTAAACTAAAAAGTTTTTTAAAAAAAATTTATTAACAAATTTTAAAAAGTAAAAATATATTCTATTTTGTCTTTTTATTTTTAAAACTTTTTGTCTCAGTTTCTATTAATAAATATCATAAATATTGTATATTATTATAATCCTTTTCCTAAAATATCCAATTAGATTACTTTACTTTAATGCATTGAAAATTTAATAAGTTAATTAATAAATTACTTACTAATTTGTGAGCTTGGAAATACAGTATATTGTAATCGAAAACAAAAAGTATACATTATTTTTGTAAACTTGAAGAAAAATCAAATTCAACGATATTACTTAAAATTATTTCCATTTATAATTTTATAACTTTGCAATAAATTTACAAGCAGGAAATTTGATGCTTGATAACGCTCTCTTTATATAAACATACAATTTATTTCTTTAGTATGAAATCGATTATTCAAATGCCATCAGAGTCATCAAAACGGGACAAACATCTAAACAAGTTTTTTTATGAACATCGATGATAAAGTAGTTGCCAGTTTCTTGAAACATTAAACAGTAATTTAAGAACATATTCAGAAAATTGGGGCTCCCTCTGTGTCATGTAATTACACAGTCAGGGCTTCTCCCCTAAGAATTTGAGGAAGATCAATGGCATTGTAGATGCATCTAGTGAAGAGAAACGATGATATAGAGGTTCTTCTAACGCCATTTCAGAAAACCTTGACAGCGTCTTCCAAAAAGATATTCATCTTCATTTTGGAATAACATAGACATGATCCGCTGTCTGTTTTTAAAGTATTTTGTAAATTATGCGTCAATTTTTCGATTTTTTATACTAAACTTAAAATGTCATGCCTCCCTCATTAAAGGATGTATCTTTTGTGAAAGTTTTGTAAAAGAGATGCCAAAATCGGCATTTTAACTTAACCGAATACCAAGAAGAGTAATATTAAATTTGGAGCATTCTCAGTATAGACAGTTCATATCAAGCGTCATAACAGATAGATAAATAACAACATAAGTTAATGTTAGAAGTTATTGAAAAATATAAATGATGAGTTAAAAATTAATTTTAAAAAAGTTTTGAAAAACATAGCGGTATAAATTTATCTAGTGAAATAAGGAATATAAAAAGCAGATTATAAGAAATTTGATGAGAATTTTAGATAGAAATTTGATAGGTTTCTCAAGAATGACCAACCAACGAAGTAATACATTTACCGGCGTTCTGGTCTAGAGATAGCACGTCTTTCTCGTTATCTGGGCGTCCCGGGTAGGAGTCTCGGACACTCATTGTCTAAAATTGTTATTGTGAGACAATTATTTAAGAGGTTAGAGGTGGATATCTGAGAAAGTCTATATTTGCATAGAAGACTTAGAAAGGAATACTAGAATCAGAATAGTATGTATAAATTCCCTAACATTGCTGTTCACTATTTCAAAAAAATTCTTGTAACAGAGAATGTTGAAATTTGCATTGAAGACCTAGAAAGGAACACGAGAATCAGAATAGTATGTGTAAATTCCATAACATTACTGCTTACTTTTTCAAGAAAAATCTTGTGACAGAGAAGAAGGAATATGTATTTTAAAATCAGAATATATAGATAAGAAATTATATTAAAAAGTGCAAACTTTCAAATGGATCCTTTTCTTCCGAAATTGAATCTAATCCTTATGCTAATGTTTTAACATTTAATTTACACTCTGCAAACAAATTCTAGGCAAAGTAAATACTTCTATTGTTAAAGTTAAATTATTACGATTATATTCATGAATTGTCATTAAAATAATTCTTGAAATAACTGATTAAACTTTAAATGAATTATAAGATCGTTTGCTGGCATATTTTATTTAGGAAACATGGAATTCCACAAAAGATATGTATCACATATCGGTTAATATTCGACAAAGTTATATTTAATTCGTAAATATGCTTATTTTCAAAACTTAATTCATACATTTACATTTTACTACATGAAATTCTGCTCTCTAAAGTAAGTTTTACATTCCACTTTACTAAATAACTCTTTTTTTCGGTCAGATAAGTATTAAATTAATTTGCTGTTATAAAGTTAAATGTTCATTACCTAAGCGAAATGGATTGTTAATTACTTCAGATTATTCTATATAATTTAATGGATGCTGTCATTAACTGTAAAATATCATTAAAAATATACAAATCATTTCTTTGCTTTCTAATGAGTAGCCTAAAAGCTGGAATAAATTGTAGAGAATTAGAATTCCATCTATCTTAGGGGGAAACTAGATAAAATCACTTAAATATTCATTTTCTTTACTAGAGGTAATGTTTAGTGGTGAATCTCAATGAATTTTATTCATTATTGTTTCCTTTATAGATTCAAGCTTAAAAATGGTTTAAATATACATAGTTTGAGACAAAACTGAATACCATTTTAATGTTTGATTTGAGGAAATGTAAATATAATATTCATTGCTGCGAGCATTCTTAAAACAATAATTATCTTTTATGTAAATAAATTTAATCTAAAGGTTTTTTAAAAGAAAATTAAAAGAGCTTTGTATTTTTCAATAGTAAATTATGTTGTTGTTACTTATGGCACTTACCATGGACAAACCACCAGCTGATACAGCAGCAGATTTAAGCCGAAAGGAGCGTCTCTTGTTTTTGAAGTAGCGCCAACTAGGGCCAAGAGTACGACTTAGCTACACACTCACTACATTTGCGCGCATCTCACAGATAGCCCACAGAAGAACAACCTTGCCCAAACCGGGACTCCCAGAACACGTGGAAAACGCTCTATATCTGTGCCAGAAAGCCGGAATAATTAATTATTCCCGAATGAAATAAATTGTTTTATAAATAGCCATTTAGTTTGTAAATTTATTTAGCGTTTTTTTGATATCCATAATTATTTTTATGACAAGTTTTAAAGAAAATAATACTAGTAGAAAAGGAGTTAAATGTATTTCTACAAGACTTATTAGATAAGCAATAAGTGTATGAACCGTTAGTATTATTAATGATAAAGCATGGAAAAAGCTGAGAATATAAATTATAATTCCAATTATCCTGTCTAGACAAAGGATTTAGAAAGATGAATCTGAATGTCATATTCAAGAAATTTTTGACTTACATGTATCTTACCTGGAAAGAGAAAGAAGTTAACTTTAATGATTTTCCTAGTACTGAAGCTAATTTTTTCCAATGCTACTAATTTTTTATTATATTAGCAAAAGTCATGATTAATTTCTGAATTCTATTCGTATTTTTAAAAGGGGCCCATACAACTTTTGGCAATTTTTTATTCCTGTAATTATTGCCTATATTTTATTGAGTAGATTTTATTTAAAAGGTAAAAAAGTGATGGTTCTATAAGTGGTTTATTAAGTAATCAGAAAATCATTCTCTTAGAATAGTTTGTCAAACAAATAAATGCACATATGATCTATAAATTATAAGTTATGGTATAAATTTCTTGAGAATGTCAGATTTTAAATGCTTAAATATTCGTTTTATATTCAATATAATTGAATTAAAAATAATTTTTGAAAATAACATTTACATAGAAAAGCATCCTCAAAATGTTATATCATGACATCTTTATAAAGTTGTAACATTTTATTTCAAAATGTATTATATTATACAACAGCTCCTTTAGAAATGATAAATTGAATATTCTCTGAGATGATAAGCTGTTTTAAGCTTTTTTTTTGTTTCAATGTGTTATATTTTAAACTGAAAAAGATACATAAAACATAAATTTTTAAAAAAATATTTTTGGTCTACACTAACATTCTATTAAAACTGTTAAAAAGATTTTATTTTACTTAAAGGTATTCACAATCTAACTTGGGGGGGGGGTAAGGGTAAAAAACTTAAGCATACAGAAAGTTGTTATACAATGAATTTTTTCTTAAATTTAATATAAAATCCTTTCACTGAGATACTAATTCTTTGTAAACATAGCTATGAATTATTTAATCCCAATTTTTAACTTTCTACATAAATTTTAAAAGCATTTTTTAATTTATAAATCTGAATTATACAGCTTAGCAAAATTAATATAAAATGTTGATAATTTATTACAAATCTTTTATTTCTTTTATGCTTGCTGGGAGATGAAGAGATTATTTTTTTCTTAGGAATCAATTCATCACTTTTTAATTTGGGATATATATCAGTTTAGAGCTTCTATCATGTAATAAATTCTCATTAATCTAATAATAATAAGGTGGTATTTTTTCTGGCAAAAAAAATATTTATTTTGATCTCTTTTTGCTTTAAATTGTAGAAATATTTTTTATCGTAATATCCTTTTCAGCCTTTACTTATTCAAAAATTACTACATGAATGATGTTGTACCTATATAAAGGATGGAAACTTTTGTTAACTTGTATTATACAAATTTTAATCATAAATTATCAGTTAATTGCGACTTGTATGATTTTGATAACAACAACAGTAATAAATAAGTTCTAATTATTATGCTATTTTAGTTTACTTTTAATGGATTTCGTAATGTATCTATGCTTAAAGTGATATAATGTATCTCTATAGAATGGTATTCCTTATATGTTTTTGTCAAGTATGAATTTATGATAGTATACATATAATAAATAGTGTGCAATCTTGAAATTTACTATTTTCTAACAGCTTTAACTTATTTTCACTTTAAATTCTGAGTTGTGCTATGTTTGGACTTTCAAAGGATTCTAAGGGGAAATTTCTATAACTTTAATTGTTCAATATAAATTTAAATATCAAGGGGATATCAGCCGGCTAATATAAATGCTTACTCAGTGAAACGTCGACAAAATTCCCTTTAGACGCTATATAAGCTCTAAATACTTTTCTATACCCTCTTTTCTAGGGTTTTGCCGTAATTTATAAAGTATATTGATTGTCTCTTTGGTCGGGGATTAAAATAGAAACTAATAAAATCTACTAAAAATGGAACATTCTGTCAAAGAAAAATATGATTTAAAGAAATCCTCTTTCTGGTTCATTTTTCAGAAGTTACATTATATATGGTTAGTTCATCTGCTCAGATTTTTTATAAAAATACTCACGTATAACTGATATATTATAAAAAGATTATTTGAATTTTATAAAATATATCTGACATCTACACACTTCAAGAAAAAAAGCCTAAATTATTATTTTTTTGCTTTACTTTTAGTAAAGACGAGTTTAAGATTTAAATTAGTTTTTTAAGATAAGTTGTTGTGACATTCAACGTTATTTAGAAACTCCTTTCAAAGTTTTTTCACTCTACAAAACAGACACAAAGCTGAAAATAATAGCGTAAATATCGCTTAAGATGTTTGAAAGATATTTCTTGCATCGCTAACTTGCTTTCTAAACAGTCTCTTTTGAGTGAAAATTTTATTCCCCGTTGTCACTATGACGAAACGCGGAGTTAAGCTATTCCACCTGGAGAATTTTATTTAAGATAAAACTCACGAAAATAGAGTTGGGAATTTTTTTCCTACCGCCGCATCCTTATTTTTTTATTTATCCTTCGAAAAAATATTTCTTCAAGGTTTCTCTTTCACACTCCAACTCAGGAGTTTATTTATCATGTTCTGTGAAGCAGAAAGTGAAGCAGACTAGTCACTTCAATTCGCTACGATTTTTTTTCTTGGGGTCGCATTGACCCTTTATAGTCCCCAATCTGCCTTGAAATCAATCCCGTCACTTCAGACAAGTCGAATAGTCGGACAAGTTGAAAAGTTGCGGTTTGAACAAAACAAAACAATAGTACAGAGTAACCAGAGGAGATAGAGAAGAAGACTTCTTTTTTTTCCTTCTATCTAAGTACTTGGCCATGTGGAGGATTTGAATTTTTCAATTCTCCCTCCAGTGTTGTACATGTTGCAGCAAGGATTCGATCGCCTTCGATTTTCAACTGTAGTGATTTCCTCCCTGTTTTCCATTTCAACGGGGGTAAGAAACAGTAACTTTTTTTGTGTGCTTATTCCTTCTTTCGCTTAAGAGGGAAGTTTTCTTCCATTGATGCCAAAGAAGAATTTCGGCAGATTAGTTCAGGAGGATTTTCGATGGAGAAGTCAGGTGTGGTATAGATTCTTTAGAAGTCAAAGCGCAGCATGTTATATGTATGCGTAACTGAAAAAGATGAAAAGATACTCTCATGGTATGAAAAATCCCAGAACGTTTCAAGAAGTCTGTCAGCAAATATCATTCGGGAACTATTCGTTGCAAATAGGTTGTTTAAAGAACTGAATTTAAAAGTACACATTGACCCTTTCGGTCATTGGTTCGAACCAAAACTTCAAGAAGGAGCACTTTTGAATATATTCTATATTTCGAAACTTAAAATATATCAATTTTAGAGTGTCATGTCAAAAATTTTGTAACAAATTCTTTGCCTTATTCATTTGCAATCTTTTTTTCAGTGTTAAATACAGTGTCACCTTAAATTTGGTAGTCAATTATGGCTCTCCCACCATGAAAAACCAACAATAAAATCCAATTCTGAATACATTGTAGGTGGAGACTATTTTTCAAGGAAATTAGCCAGGCTCATAAATTAGTGATTACTTCTTATTCCTCCCTGTTTTTTCTTAAATAACAAGTCTCTTTTCCAAAAGAGTTTTCTTGACATACCTAAGAGCTAATATAAATGATCGATCGATCGCCACAGCAATATATGGAGTTTTGAGTCACACACGGGCAACTCATACTGAAACAAGGCACATTTTCTCACTTCTTTCCTAATAGGATAACCTATTACCGGAATGGAAGTGATTCGACCCGACAACATCATTATACCTATTAGGAAAGCGGAAACCTAACTTACAAAACAACTTCTTATCATAATATTTAAAAAGCTCTATCGTGTGAATCTGGAATAACATAAAGCCAACTTACAGATAATATAGGCTTAAAATAAAAAGAAGCTTGCCTTAGAAATTATATAAACCGACTTCATTTTTCGCTTCAAAATGACAGCAAATACTTTATTGAAAATTTTGTTCCCATTTGATGGTTATTCTATTAAGCTGTTAAATTAACCTCTATTTAAATAATAAGTCAAATGCGGTAGCAGTAATAATAGAATAAAGTAATTAGTAGAATCATCTACCCATACAGGTGAACGAACTGCAGCTTTCCTCTTAAAATTCATTGAGATTATAACTCATCTGAAACCTTCATATTGGTAAGCAACTTTATGCTGAGAAACTGAGAAGGACGATTGACTTAACTAAAACTTGTGAATGCAGAAATATAGGAGCATTATCGAAATGTGGAAGCAGTAATAATAGAATAAAGTAATTAGTAGAATCATCTACCCATACTGGTAAACGGATATCAGCTTCCCTCTTAAAATTTATTGAGATTATAACTTATCTGAAACCATCGTATTGGTGAGTAATTTTATGCTGAGAAACTGAAAAGAATGATTGACTTAACTAGAACTTGTGAATGCAGAAATATAGGAGCATTATCGGAGCTGTAATTTTTGGTCAAAACTTTCAAAAACAGGAATATTTAAAACATTAACATATGTAAATGATATTAGATAACAAGACAAAGATTTGTTTAGATAATTTTATAGATAAATATATGAGATA
>JAOUZG010022948.1:4025507-4070035 GCA_026289955.1 Argiope argentata
TATTATTATTATGTTTTAATAATTATGCTTAAAAATTATGTTATCATATTTAATTTAAATTAGGTTAAATAGCTGCTTTCTAGGTCGACTTTCTTTTCAGCCACATAGTTAGAAAACTATTTAATCTATGACTAATTAATCTAGGTGCTAACTGTCTATCAACATAAATAAATTTTACAATATTTTGAAATAAATCTGCACTGCTACTAACAACAAACCTCCGGGGGACTCACAAATCAGAACGAAATATAACAAGCAAGATAGAGCTGTGTTAATTAGAAGTTATTTTTCAATATTTGAAAAAAAATTAAATAAATAAATTTTACAATATTTTGAAATAAATATGCATTGCTACTAACAACAAACCTCCGGGGAACTCAAATATCAGAATGCAATATAACAAGCATCATAGAGCTGTCTAATTAGAAGTTATTTTTCATCTAGCATTTTCATCTAACATTTAAAGTATGTTAGAAATTAATGAATATATCTAAATACGATTTTGCATTTTTTTTTTTCGGAAAAACTATTAGTATTTTCAATTCTTTCGCAAAAAACCACCGAAATAAGTTATAAATAAATATGTAACGTAAATTATTGACAGCCCAAACTTTAAAAAGTCTATAATTTTCTATTTACATGCTACGACTAATTTATAATGTATTTATTCTCTTTATTTAAAAATTATTCCTTTGTTATCTTATATTTTTACTCCAAAAAATATTACAGGAAAATAAATTGTTTAAAAACTAACTCTTCCTATTGAGTAACTGAAAATGGTATTTCATGAAAATACAAAGTCAGGTAATATGAAATTTGCATTTTTTTTAAAAAAAACTTATATATGGATTAAAGCTAGATATTTATTTTTAAAAAATTGCAGATAAATAGCTTGAAATAGGCATGTAAAGAATGAAAATTCGATAATGCATTTGATAATTATTTTTAAATTGCAGTTCACTTGAAAATGCTCTCGTATTTAAACGTTAAATTTTTAATTCAAAATTTATTTTACTCATATAAAAGTAATGTATAGCTCTATAGAAAAACGACATAATAAGAAAATTCCTATCCTAGGATTAAAATAGAAATTTTCTGAAAATTTATCAAAATACTAATTAACATGATTTACATTTTAAAACATTAATAGAGAAGGCGGCATTGTGAAGTCTATTTTCAATGAGGTTAGTGAAAATAATAAAAAAAAATACTTTCAAAAATGATAATTTTTTAAAAAAATTATATATTTCGTATTTTTGGAAAGTTTCTTTATAAAAATCATTTAGAGATTTCCTTCGTTCATCATTTGAGAAATTAGAATACTTTTCTTATTTTTATATTTTATTATTTAATGCTATTTTACATCCTAGAAGAATTTTGCAAAGCTGTTCATAAATTATAATCTAATGCAAACATTTAGTTTAAATTTCATTTAATAATTGTTCAATATGTACAACAGTTTCTAATTTATTTAAAAAAGTGAAAAAAATTTTTAAAAAAATTAATGCTTCGTAAGGCGTACAATACTGAAAATTGCATGCTGCCTAATCAGCTGAATCACAATATTTAAGGATTTAATAGAAATACTGATTATTTCTAACCTCAGAAACTAATTTACACTTTAAAATAAATATCAGCATTCTATGATTATAATGTAATAACTGTTTAGCATATAAATTAAAGATTTTGACTTTAAATTTCATCTTTTTTGGAAAAACTTCTTCAAACTTCCCCAAGATTTTGTCTTTTAATTGATATATTTTGATTCCATATGTATTTTTAAGCCATTTAAGGAAGGAATTTAATTTCAGTATTTTACAACATTTTTTAAAACTCCATTCTGTATTTAGTGTCATATTTTGAATGTAAACTAAAAAAATACGATATGAGCAAAGCATCCATTATGAAAAATAGTATGGACAATAAATCTAAACAAATTAACTTCAGCTCACGCTAATAATAATAATTATTTGGTAATTTTTAAATATATATTGAATATTGCCATTTGGTTTTTAATTATGCAAATTCTTAAAATTTTGTTATAAATAGCTTGCGAGTGTGGTCAAATACAAAAACAACAAAACTGTTATTCACGTATCTTTTATCATAAAAGTAAGGAAAAAAAGTATCTTGCATTTGAAGCAGTTCAGAGTACAAAAACCAAAATATGTTTTCTAGAAGAATCAGAGCAAAAAGTTGAATAACATTACAATATTCCTTCAAACATTGTCAGAAATTAAGTTTTTAAAAAAGTAACAAAAAAGATACAATATTTTAACTCACATCTCCTAAAAAAGTTCTCTCTTTCTTTGATCCGTCCATTAAGTTCGACCACGAAATTTTTAACAATGCTTTAACTCTAAAACTCTGACGTCGAAAATTGCGTTCTGCAGTAGTAAAAGCAAGCTAAAGTTTTGTTTATAGCGTGAAAAGCCACGTTCGATACTCGTAAAATATATCAAATCCGTCCTCATCTCGGCGAAGATTTGGCAATAAAAAAGTATTTTTCTTCATTTCATTCCAAGTTGATATTTGGTAAGTCAGCCGCCTACACCAAACCACGCCAAATCAGATCTGATTGGACAAGTGAGAAAAACTTATTGAATCATAGAAATCTTCGAATTTCGTCCATCCCTAGTTTCAAAACTAGAAACCTCAGAAGTTTCTTTATTGCTTGTAGTTTCAACGACTTTTGTGTCATTTGTCTTCAGTGTCTTTAAAGTAATAACTATTGTTGGGAAGTTCTCAAAATTGTTGTTCACTTTTTATTTTCTACTTCGTTGGCTTTCGAAATTAATTGAATTTAAAATCTTTTTTTTGTGCGTCAACTTTTAGTGAGGAAGAAAGGAAACTTAATATCGATAGAGTTTGATACTAAACAGTTTGGACAGGAAGCTTTTGTTTTGACTTGATATATTTTTTGTTTTGTTTTTTATAAAAAAAATTTCAATTTATTTCTTGTCGAGATAGGAAGGAAATGGAAACTTTGCTCATTTAAAATACTTTGCTTGCATCGATAATTTGTACAGATAGGATATTTTCAAGTAAATTACTTTTTAATAGTATGTATTTACAAAAGAAGTACTTTTATCATCAAACTTCTGAAACCTATTTAAATTTTCATGAATATATTTAAAGAAATCATTCCATAGCTAACTGTTTTAAGAATTACCTTAAAAAACATTATTTTTGTGCAAGAACCTTTGTTAATGTAATATTTGAAGTATTAAGCCATATTTGTAGTGCTTTAATCAGAAACTGAAACTAAAACATTATTATAGTATTTTTTTAATTATTCCAATTTTGCGTATTTTTATGTCAATTATCGATCCTTTTTATATAATGAGCGTGAAATTTGCATAAAATTATATGCGATATTTGCCATTAATCATGCACATGTATTACGCTTAATCTTGAAAAATATGGCTTATTTTAATGATTTACCTTTTTTACATTATAAATTTAATTTTTAATAAATAACTATACTTTTTATTTATAACGTTTTCGCATCATAAATAAAAAAATTACGACACAGAAGTCGAACTTGCAAATTAATAAAAAAAATTAATTATTATTTAGTTTTCAAATAATTATAACTGGAATCTATATCACCGGAAATTTTACTTGACAACATTATCAAACTTTGCTATTAATACTGAATTCAATATAATTGATCAAAAAAGCAAAATGTTTTACCTAATTTTGATGTCTATTTAAAATGCATTATTCGTTTTTTACCATTTTATTATTGCTTATTTACTTATATTTTGCACTTAATGGAATGTTAATTTTTAGTAGATGAATCATTTGGCTTTTGCTAGCGATTTGATATGAAAGAATGCATAACCAACGCTACAGAATGTGTAGGAATTGAAACAAATCCAAGAGTTATTTTATTAAAAATCAAAATATCTCTAAAGGAATATTTGCATTGTTCTTTGAAATGTACAAATATGAATAAAATGAATAGCTAAGCAAATTTAGATGAACAATATTTCGCTTTAAGAAATAAATCGAAAGAAACAAAATCCTTTCTTCTTTCATTCCAAAAAGTGTATCTTTGCAAGAGATATCTGATTTTTAAAAAAGAAAATTAACATTTTTGTTCACGGAAAGGAAAATGCTTATTTGAGTTTCTATTTTACATAAACGCTGACAGTAAAAAATTTTGCTGATCTTTACTGAAACTGAAAGAAATGTTTCATTCGGAATCTCACCCAGAAATCAATACTTGAATAATCCACAGAGTCTATTTTATTCACCCAGAATAGCAGTCGTGCGAAGGCTTGCTGACGGACACAAACGCTATATTTCTGAAAAGAAGTTTTTCAAAGGATTTAGAATCTACTATAAGTACGAAAGTAAAATGCTCGGAGAGAAAAATTCAATGTATAAACAATTTAACAATATAACAAAAGAGGAAAGAGAAAAAAAAGAAACCTAAATCCTTTTTGTGAAGAGGCTGAAAAAAAATTCTCTTGTATCCAACTAGAGAACTGAGTATCTGAAAACAGTAAAACGAAATAAGAATGTTAGCTCTATATCTATTCTATAAATGTTCACTGAATTTTAAATTTCAAAATCTTAGAATTTAATCTTAAAAAAATACCAAGGCTAGAGGATTATGAAGAGATAATGCTAACGGTAAAGAAAGAAAAAATGATGTGCTGATATGCTAATAAAGAAAAAAAAATATTCTTAAAACGTTTATATATGTTAATAATAAATCTACGCATAAATGAGTTTTAAACTATGCTACTTAAAAATAAGTTGCTTTTGTTAATAACTATAACATTTGCTTTAAGTTTTAAGATCTTTTGAGAAATAGAAACCGTTTAAATTTGTTTATGGATGCATTTTTATAGACATCCTTATAAGTAATTCATTTGTAATAAAACAATATAAAGAGAGTTTCACAATAAATGCAAGTTTTGACTTTATCCGATAATGCTAATGGAAACGATTTAATAATATATATAAAAAAGGGAGGGATTAAAAAAAGAAACTTAAAGACTTTTGTGATGAGACTGTAAAAAATCTCGTGTATCCTACAAGAGAACTAAGTATCTGAAATCAGTGAAACGAAATCAGAAATGTTAGCTCTTTATCTATTCTATAAATGTTCACTCGATTTCAAATTTCTAAATATTAAAATTCAATCTCAGAAAAACACCAAGGTTAGATAATCAATCAGTCAAAATAAAATTTCTGCATGATTTCGAAAAAAACAAAGGAAATTGTTATAACCTATCCTAACCATTTGTATAAAGGTTTTATACAATGTTTTAAAACAACTGATTTCCCGGAAAGAGGCGTAATAAAAATTTTTCTTCTATTTTCCATAAAATTTTAAAACTGAAACAAAGTGAAGAGACAGAAAAATAAATCTCGTTGTTTCCTAAAAGAAAGCTAAGTATCTGAAAACATTAAAACGAAATAAGAAATGTTAGTTCTATATCTATTCTACAAATGATTACCGATTTTCAAATTGCGATATACACTGAAGTGACAAAAGTCATGGGATGACTGTTAATATTGTGTCGGTCCTCCTTTTGCCCGGCGAAGTGCAACAACTCGACGTGTCATCGAGTCCACAAGTCGTTGAAAGTCCTCTGCAGGAATATTGAGCTATGCTGTCTGTATAGACGTCCATAATTGTGAAAGTGTGGATGGTGCAGGAGTTCGGGCACGAACGGACCTTTCGATGATGTCCCATAAATGCTCGACGGGATTCATATCGGGCGATCTAGGTGGCCATGTTATGCGCTGGAATTGTTCGGAATGTTCTTCAAACCAATCGCGAACAGTTCTGCTCGGTGACATGGCGCATTGTCATCCTTAAAAATCCCATCGTTGTGTGGGTACGTGAAGTCCATGAATGGCTGCAAGTGATCTGCAAGCAGCTGAACATATCCATTTCCAGTCAATGATCGGTTCAGTTGCACCAGAGGACCGAGCCCACACCATTATGCAGCCATCACCTGCTTGAACAGTGCTTTGCTGACAGTTTGGGTCAATGGCTTCGTGGGGTCTGCGCCACACTCGAACTCTACCATGATCTCGTAACAACTGAAATCGTGACTCATCTAACAACGCCACAGTTTTCCACTGGTCTAGGGACCAGTCGATATGCTCACGAGCCCAGGAGAGTCGCTGCAGGCGATGTCGTGCTGTCAGTAAAGGCACTCGAGTCGGTCTTCTGCTGTCATAGCCCAAGGAAGACAAATTTCGCCGCCCAGTCCTATCGGACATGTCCCTCGTATGTCCCACATTGATTCCTGTAGTTATTTGACGAAGTGTTGCGTGTCTATTAACATTGACCATGAGTGTCTATTAACATTGCGTGTCTATACACAGACGTCGGCGGTCTCGGTCGTTAAGTGCAGGTGGTCGCCCACTGCGCTGTCCATGATGGTATGGGATGCCTGACATTTCATATTCTCGGCACACTCTTGATACTGTGGATCTCGGAATGTTGAATTCACTACCGATATCCGCAATGGAATGAACCATGCGTCTAGCTCCAACTAACATTCCACGTTCAAAGTCTATTAATTCTCGTCGTGCCGTCATAAATCACGAAAAACCTGTTCACATGAGTAACTTGAACACAAATGAAAGCTCTGGAAAACGAACTGCGCATTTATACTTTTTCTCTGCGATACTACTGCCATCTGTATATTTGTATATTGCTATCCCATGACTTTAGTCACTTAAGTGTGTATAAAACAATAATAACCTAGTAGAAAGAGCAAATTCTAATTCTTTCAGCTATATAAAAAAAGCGACAATTTCGTTGATAAGGTGGATTATAGAAAACAACAACAACTGTTTGTAGCCAGCCTCCCCCATCTTTTTCTGTACCCATCAGACAAGAGAGAACCAACCACTATACCTGAAGTTTCTCATCCTCACTTACGATGCACCCACCGTTGGATGGTAAAATGCAATAAAAGCACACATTTTATTTGATTTGGACTTATCTTACCTACATAAATAAAAATAAGTCACCAAATGTGTTGCTAAGCGCTAAGCTCGAGAACGGCAAGTCCAATTTGACTAGTTTTTTAAAAAATATTTTCGTTAAGACACGAGAAAGGCTCTTATAGAAAAAAAAGGGAAATGCTACAAGGAAAATAGTAAAAATATCACTTTTCTTACTTTCCCGCCAAAAATCTTTTTTCTTTAGAGAAAATTAAAGACAAGTTTTTTCCCCTACGCTAATTAGGTTATGCTTAGCATTTTTCAGACCGTTTATTTCAAAAGATTACGTTTATTTTCTTAATGTTTGAGGCATTTAAAAGAAACATTGTTAAATTAAATAATTTTTCGGATTCATTTTGAGAACTTTTGAATTAAAATAAAAGAGAGTAAAAGAAATTAAACATTTCTAATCTGTATTGAATTACTTTAACTGGCATAGAAAATTGATACATTTGCGTTGTACCAATTGGAGTTGAAAATTTATGCATGTGCCGTTTGCTCTAACTGTTGACAACTAAGTTTTCATTTTAATTAAAAGTTTAAAAAATATGTGTATAATACTGTTGTAACTATCTCAATCTCGATCGATAAATTAAACAGGCTTGACTTGATTTTAAAGAAATACTGACTTAATTTGCAGTTTTTGATTTATTTCAGGTACGCACAATAAATAAATCGTTTTTGGTTATTTGTGTACTTTTCCATTCGTGCGAAGTCGTGTATAAAAGCTAGTTTATAATAAAATAGGCAATTTAAGAAATTTCAGTGAAATTTTAATAGGACTATTCATTTTATTAACTTACATTAAATGTATCTGTATTTATATTTAAATTTTGTTACTAAACATCATCAAAAAATATATTGGGTTTCACAAAATAAAATGATTATGCTAAGTTTAATGTGGATAAATACACTTTTCAACATTTATTAACTAACGATTTATTAATTAACGATGCAAAACAAACGTTTACCACCTTCATTAATACTCCTATTAATAAACAGGACTTTTCAATGGCAAGAAAAATACGACTCTTTTTACTTTCTGAATACATTTGTACATACGAATGAGAAAAATAACATTTTCTTCCCGTAACGAATAAATACATACACTATTTGTTTCTTCGTTGGAATATGTTACACTTTCACGATATTATCCGGAAGTAGTGGGTTACTTGTTTCTTGGATCTTTTGTTCTTTCTTTCTTACTTAGATTCACACTGATCCACCGAGACTTCTCCCTTTATTTATTCATATCGGCAGGGCAAAGAAAACAGACACCGTCGTTATAATTCTCTTAGAAGATTCCATAACAAAAGGAATACTGAAACGAGTAATAGTTGATCACAATAAACATGCCTAGAAAATTAAATATATGGCAAATTAAACATGTGTTATTCTACTCTTCATGCAAACTGAAGTATGGGATCAAATAAACATTCTTTTATATATTCTTTGTTTGCATTTACACGCAATTCGTATTAATGACACTATCGCGAGAACTAGTAATAATCAGAAAACTTGGTAATATTTATTTTCTTTTACTGTGTCTGATTTGTATCATTATCTTCACTCGATTTAATATTTTATCAATTAATTAATCATGTAATAGAATTAAGATTATTTAGAATTATGTAGTTTCTTTCTTAGAAATAGACTTACTGTGGTTCTACTTTTAACAATTTATCAATTAATTAACCTTGCATAAGAATTAGGATCGTGTTATTTTGAAAAGACATATTTATGAGTTCACCATATCTTGCCGCAAGGTTTTATTATTAAATTATCCATGAATGAAATAAAGGTTATTTCTATAAAAATAATTTATTAATTACGAATTGTTTTTATAAATAAATGGAAAGATATTTCGTTTATAATATATAAAGCATTCACGGAAGCAAATTCAGATGCTGCTTCTATTGCAAAGACATATTTAAACTCTTTTTAGTGCTATAATTAACCTTTGATCATTTAATTATTTATTAACGCTATGATTGTTATTTCTGCTAAAATAATTTATTTACTATATGTAAGTTAGTTTTTATAAGTAAGTTGAAAGACATTTATAGCGAATATAAAGGCATTCAATTCTAGACATTTTTTTCATTTTTTAGAATATATTTTTACTTTTGCAGATTATATTTTTCATCGCCTTAGCTTATTAAAAGAGTCATATTTTCATTTATCTGTAAATTAGCGTAATTTGGATATGAAACGTATATTAGGTCGATAATGTATACTTTCCCTATATATATATATATATATATATATATATATATATATATATAATAAGTAATTAAATATTTTACCAGAACTTTAATTAATTTAAAAGATAAAAGCAAAAATAAAAAAATAGAAATGAAAATGAATATTTTTTTTCCTATTGCTGTGATTATTAATAACTATTTCGCTGTTCGGAATATTAATAAAATTTTGTTTTTACACTCTGCTTTTGATTAAATTTATTGTGATCTTATTTTATAATTTTATAAGGCAAATAGTATATATATATATATATATATATATATATATATATATATATATGATGTATCATCGATGAATTGATGAAAACAAGTTTCGCATCAAAGACATCTTTATTATAGATAATTATATTGATGTGGGAATTATTATTGCGTCCTACAAGATTAACCATGTGATCTTGTATATAAAGCTCGTGTACGCTAAATTTTAAATTGAGAATTAAATGTCCTCTTTCCGGTGTGGTGTGAAAGTTCTGGAAAGGTATCTGGCTCAGGTATCGTCCTCTTCCATTATTATTCATTACATTTTTCGCAATGTATGTCTAAAAAAAGTCCTGGTGTTGCTTAAAAACAAGGATATCAATATAACTCAGTTAAAATATCAAATGAATAATTCTAAATATATTTAAAATGAATAAACGAAGATATTTTTTCCTTTACAACATATTTAAAAAAACTGATTGAGTTATTTAACTTAGATTAGTTGTTTTATTCAAAACCGTGCCATTAAAATAAATAAAATTCCTTTTGAAAAAAAAAGTCCTCAGACGAGTCAAATGCATTTTTGCCTTTTAAAAGCACCATATTGGTAGTAAAATGTTTATAACTCATTTAAAATTATATGTACAATTTACAGTATTAATTTCTAACTAAACATAAAAATGAATTTGCAAGAAGTAAATATTAACTATTAGAATGTTTAACATTCCACTGACTAGTTGACATTACTTGTTAACAATCCCGAAATGCGCAAATAATCGAAGTAAAGCTCAAAATTCTCATTATTCCGTGGTTAAATAGTTCACACCATCAGCATGGAGAAGTATACCACATTCCAGAAATGCTTCATATCCGATTGCATCGTTTTCTAAAACCAGCTCCCATCTGTGGGATCTCGAGACGGGGACAGGAAGGCTTATATGCGTTCATTTCGTTGAACGATAACTGAATTTCCACAAAGAGGGTCGCAGTGGAATAGATTAGGGAAAACATTCCATTGAACTGATTGCTAAGGAAGAGGAATGGTCATTTTAAGGGAAAAGGGAGCATTATTATGGCCATATTAATTCAGGGGGAAACTGTGATAAATAAAGATGTTAAAAGCCCTCGCTCATTTTGGCTATCATTCTATAAGGCCATAAGTCAGATTTGTTGCTTGTTGATACTTCGAGGTTATCACAAATCAGAGATTTATGTCTTTGCAGGGTATATAAATACATCAATTGTCATTTCATATTGTTATTTATTTATTTATGTCTATTATTTATCTGAATGGTTTTATTTTCATTAGTTATTTTATCTAATAATCTGTATTTGAATGTATTCATACAAAAAATGTGAACATTGTTTTTGTTGTACAAAACATTGATACAAAATAGCATGAATATATAAAAAAGAATTATTATTGTTTTTTAGACCAAGATTATATCAAAAACCTAGAATATAGCATTATATTTATTAATTTCTTTTTAATTTTATCCCCTTAATATGTTACTTGGAACTCTAATAATACTACAGAGAAGTTTTACAGAAAAGTAAAATAAAACTTTATAGGATTTATTAGCATAACCAGAATTATTATATATTATAGTTACATTATTTTTATATATTATAGTTACATTATTTGAAATAAGTAAGACTTATAAACTCAATATTTCTGAATGAAAAAAAATCTTTTATAATCCAAGAAAAATAGGATTATCAATACAAAAACTAAGAAGTTATTATCTACAATAGAGTGGTTTCACGATGATTAAGTAAAGTGTTTCATGCATATGACTTCTTGACACTGCTAAACACACTAACACGTTAAATCTTAAAATCCTTTTCTACATTTTTATACTACAACAAATCAATATATTCTGACTTTCGGTAATGGAATTACTGCTTCCGTATTTCAAAAAAAGTTGTGTGTTTGCGTAAATGAGTGCAAAAATTAAGTAAAAGGTTTTAACTATTTATATATTTGTCATAATAAAAACCTTTATAAATTTTGATTAAAATAACAAATACCTTCTACAATGTCTATCCAAATTGAGGTTAGATTTGAATAATAAAAACTACCTTCTTGAAGTCAAAACTGAAGAAAGTATAAGATTGATTTTATTTGTTACTAAATTATTCAATATTTAAATTTAATCTTGAATATCTTGGATATCTTCTTAAAATATCTTGAATTTATAATTTTGACATTTTAATTAATTTTCTATTTACTTGAACTTTTTTTTAATAAAAAGACTAAAGTGTCCGATGAAAATATCTTCTGATTTATTTCAAATATATAGAAGTCAAACAATTATAAATTTTTTTAAAACTTATTCCGCTCTCCCACCACACCTTTGATACGTATTGAATAAAGCCAAAAATATCATTGAAACTACAAAGAACTGAGCATTACAGGTAAATTTGCAAAGTTAATATTGATTATTGGCGGAAATTTTGAATTTGCGAATCTACTGGATTCAGTTCGCTAATATTCTTATTCTTACAGCAGTAATTAACAGCTTTGTAAATTGCGAATTTAAAACAATTAAGCTTCTGATTATTGAATGATAGAAAAAAATTAATATTCTTTTTTATTTCATTTTTTTCTTCAAATTTGCTGTTTTGCGTTTAATAATAATGTACAAATGTCATCTAGAAAAGGTACAGAGGATGAAAGCACAACCCGTGTTGGTTGTGTGAGTGACTATCACATTCGACAATTAGGATTTACAGATATATTGCACTAACGTATTATGGAGGTTAGATAATGAGTAATTTAGTGTTTAATCGAATACGAGGTTAGAGGAATATACTATAGAAATAATATATATACTTTAGAAAAGGGGTTTGAGCTATTCAAAACGAAAGACAGGGACAGATAAGAGTTTGTAACATTGTTTGTTATTTCTTATGGCACTTGCCATGGACAAGATCGCTGAGGTAGCCAGCGATTTAAGCCTAATCTGCATCTCTTGTTTTGTCGTAGAACCAACAAGGGCAAAAGTATAACTTTTGCTACTCTCTCATCACATTCGTTTGCTTGGCGCAGCATGGCCAGATATGACCCTTGCAGCAAAAAAAAAAAAAAAAAAAAAAAAAAAAAACGAAACTACTACAGCATATTTGCTTGCATCCTTTTTACAGGGGGGACGCATTCACACACCTTACAGATATAACACTGCAGAATAACCATGCCCGAACAGGGACACGAACCTGGGGTTCCCAAATCTCGGGAAAAACGCACTACCTCTGTGTCAAGACACCGGCAGAATCAGTAATGCTCTGAATATGGAAAATTTCACAAAATATCAGGTGCATAAATTTCACTGGGAGTTAATTGACAATCAACAGTATAGTCCTGACCTTGCCTTCAGGGACTTCTGCTTGTTTTTGCCCTTCAAAATATTCCTGTGAAACCATTGCTTTCTCACAGACGAAGAGCTGCAGATAATTGTGGCTACATTTTAGGAATTTTCTTTCTTATAATGTTCTTTATAGCTTGGTTTCCTTAATTAATTATCTTCCGTGCATTCAATTTTTTTCTTCTGCCTTTATTATTTTTTATTAATAAAATATTATTTTCCTTTCAGTGAGAAAAAAATTGTAATTTAAATGATTTTTATTTTTATTTTTTTCTTCATTGCAATTTTTATTATATTTCAGAAAAAAAATTATTATATAACCAAAACTTTATGATTTTTTGAGTACATTACCAGTCATCATGCTTCCATGGACAGCACAACAGACACTTTCCATGATATGGCAAGTGTTAACATTCTAGTGTCTATTATATTGAGAGGTAACTGATATATCCCTAAATATATTGTAATAAATTATTCCAAATTATTATAATGCGATTAATTTTACAGGCCACAGGAAATTAACTTTTTATATATCCCTTTTACTAAAAGAAACTTTTACGAAAAGCTAATTCTCTAGTAGAATTTAATTAAAACGTGACTGTTGTTTTTACTTATGGCACTTGCCATAGACAATTTCGCTGCCCTTTTAAGCGGAAGGGGCGTCTCTTATTTCAAGCAGCACCAACTAGGGCCTAGAGTATGGCTTAGTGAAACACTCATCACATTAGCTTTCACAGCTTCTTTTTACAAAGGCGCGCATTCATGCATGTCACAGATAGTACGCAGAAGAACAACCATGCCCTGACCGGGATTCAAATCCGGGACGCCCTTATCACATGGAAGACGCATAACCTTAGTGTCAGGAGGCAAGCAAAAGTTTACTTCATACGTTTATTACTTGCATTACATTAAAAATTACTTCCTGTATTTATTACTTACATTACTTAAAACAATATTTCACACTTAAATTAAACATTACTTCATACGTTGACAAAATAATTTAATACATAAAATATTGCGAATGCATTTTCGAAATGATTCAGTTCTATTTTTTAAATATTTATTCAACAGTCTATATTGATTAATAATCTGAGGGAAATGTTTCATGATTTTTCAACCCCAACTTTAAAAGGTTTGGTTTGGATGTGTACTCGTTTGTAATAACAAACTCTATTTGTTTTGAAAGAGTCATTTATTTATACTTAATTCCAAATTTATTGGAAGTAATTCACAGAAAATCTACACGTTTCATTGATAGGATAAATTAAACCAAAATGCTGTATTATATATTAAGTCATAAATATGTAATAAACTGTATGGGACATTCTGAATAACTTAAGTACTTCATGAGTTAATCAAAAGTGATGAAATAACAGCGTTGTCTGCGGAAACGAAAGACAACACATATATCTCTTGAATCTTTAATGAGTTACAATAACACCAGATGAAACGGTGATTATTAAAATTAATTATAATGGCAGCCTTTCCATCATTTTTATGCTTTCTAGTCTGCAAAATGACTCTAACTACTTTGTAAGAAAACTAAAGTTATATTTCTCAGGTAAGAATATTTAACTATCAATTAAGCTGCAAATCATAAATCTTCTTGTAACCCTTCCTTTACAGGACGTTTCGAGTTAATTGTTAACAAACAATGATTTAGCTTTCTGTTGATAATTAAGTAATTTAAATGGCATTCGAGTTTATATTGATAGTTAAATTAACGGGATATTTCATTTAATAGTTTTTGATTGGTCAAAAAAGTTCTTCACGATAAGCTGCTGACTGCTGAATATATATTTTATTCATATATTTACATCATTCTGATTGTTTAAATGAATACGTTCGTAAATCATAATTTTTCATTTTGATATTTCGCATTATAATAATAATTAAGTTAATTATTAAAAAATTATGATATTATTTTAAATATTAAGTTGCTATTATATTATAAAGTCACACAGATAGACTCACTGTTTCGTATAACTTCGCACTCACTATTTTTATAGTTGAAAGATATCTTGCCGTTATAAGGAATTTTTTTCCTAAAATGGTACTTGCAACGTGTATCACAAAAATGGATCAGTTTCCCTTAGAAGTACACCAGTTATTCTTTACTTTATGTAGTGATAATCACATACAGTGAACTCCAACCCACCCTCAGACACACTGGTAAATCTTAGTGATCGGACCGCAGTGACATCATTGGCGGGAACTAAGTTAGAAATCTAAGGGCCATTACCTGCCACGATATGACCCTTTCCATTGGAAGCACGTTTCCATTTTCGGAAGGATAGCGTCTTGCCCCCTATATCTGTATCCATCCGTGTGGCGAGAACCATCTACCATGCAGGAAGCTTTTCAACGTCATATCTGAGGTGTATCGGGTGGGAGTCTTGGAGTTGTAAAAAGTTCCATTCACACTTTTCCAGCTTTATTAGTCAAAAATAAGACTGATAAGCATTAGCATCTGCTGTTGGCTAAAGTAAATTTTAGAAGAGGTGCAATTCATAAACATTTTCCTCCAATTCACTTTCTTTAGTCATGACATCCAGTAAATCACAGATTTTTTTAATGTTTTTATCTTTTACAATTACCTCTTGAACTTATATATAGATATAGACATATTGACTGAAATGCATTTATGAGCTTAAAAATCATTGAATTTCCTTCATGTTTAGTAGTTGTAGTAGTTGTGTTCCGTTTAGCAGCGGAAGGAGGAATGCAGTGGCTTCTGAAGGTAGGCATACCATTAATCAAACCCAGCCGAAGCCATACGGATCAAACAATCGGCCGCCACAAAGCCACCCCACAAAACCACCATGCTAAACTAACTCTTGAGGGAATTAGGATTGAAGACTCTTCGGACAGAAAAAAAAACATATATGAATATACATGTAAAGAAGTTAAATATATAATTAAACATGTAACATTATTAGTACATACAAACATGAATAATATAAGCCCACAAAATAATCCCAAATGGGCAAAAATGCTGAAGAAATAAGATGAAAGGCACGTGTTTCAAAACAACGCGTATAAATATACCACTACATTTAAAGAAATTAAGGAAGCAGTAAAAAAAAAAAGGTGAGCATTGAACAGTAGCAAAGTAAGTTAAGTAATACACGATGATGACTCCATTTCAAGTTGCAGAACTTTAGTTAGAATTTTTTTTGACCTTCACCTGGAAGATTGGATTTTTTATTAGTTTGTTTAGAGCCAAATTTCTCCACTCTGTGGACCATGAAGAACGTATTTTCCGCCAAAGACGACATTCTTTTATAACGTGGGTCACGGTTCCTATTTCCTCTTTACAAAGGCACGTAGCAGTCTTACCAAATAGTCTGGCTTGGTGAGCTCTAAATGGTCCGCTTCTGAAGGTATGGGCCCCTGATCACCCGAGGGCAAAAGTCTGATTTCTAGACAACACACGTAACAAGATCTTTTTATGGGGTGGACTTCATTCATGCATTTCGTTCATTCATCCACAAATCGTAATTTATATCTGGAACAGAGAACGATCACCTCTGACCCAATATCCTCAGTGGTATTACTGTTAACATGGAAGACTTTGTGGCCACGACAGATTTAATGTGTGCCAGTCACCATCACTCATGGACGGCTGGGTTTGAATTCGCAACCTAGGGAATAAGAGTCTAAAGTTATACCAACCAGGTTATTCCGACCGCTGTTTCACAGTATTATAATTTCATGAATTTGTTGAAAGAGAGCGATTAGTGCAAAAAAATTACAATACCTTTTCACTTTTCAAATGAAACGATGAAACATGAAAGGAAGTGAACGTAGTATTAGATTCAAAACAATTTTATTTCTATGAAGTGCGTAGTAAAATTACCAATTCCAAAAAGTCTATGAGTCAATTACCAATAGCAAAAGTCTTTCCCTGATTATCCAGAACTCAAACCATTTTCTGTTAGACATAAGTATTGATATACGTATAAGCTGTGTATTCAAAATTTATGATACTCACGTTCATGCACAAAAACAATCAGTAACAGCAATGCTTGTAGATTATTTATTTATTTATGCTCCAAAATCTTTATTTTCTCTTTAAACAGCAGACATGCAATACCCTCAAATATGTCCCAAGACTAGAAAATCTATGAAAATGTCATGGTTATTTCAGAGGTATATTTACATATTTTTTTCCTTCAAAATGGATAAAATAATTTCCATAAAAGTTTGTCGGATTTCACTCAACTGTTTTAGGCTATTGGAAAGCAACACTGATAAAGACACAATCCCTTTTCACGCATTACCTAGAAATAGTCTCCCTATACACTCCAAGTCGTGTCTAAGAACCTACCACCTATTCTTGTAGTTCGCTTATTCTGTCTAAAATATATTTTGATTATAGGCAGAGAGAATTTTGCTGAAAGGATTTGGCTACTTCTAGACATGTTAATATTGCCTTTGAAAGTTTCCAAAACGATTGTTCAAGAGCTCTGAGCTATATTTGGATCAGAAACAAATGAAATGTTATTTGGTTTAACTTAAGAAACGGAAACACTTCTACGAATAAATATTTTAAATTTAAGAAGATTGAAAAGGTTTCCCAATGGTTAAATTGAATGAAATTAAGCCTCTGTAAATGCACCGATTATCATTGCTTATTATATTACAAAAGGCGTTTTTCAGCTTGCTTTTCGGAAATGAGAATTTCCAGATGAAATCTTAGAAGGAAAATCTAATGATTTTTTTGTAGATATGTAGCGAAAGCTAAAATCGGTAAATAATTCATTAGTACATATCCGATTTAAAGTTGCACAGATTTCATTATACCACGTAAATGTGCATAATATATTTCTATGAAATTTCTTTATCAATAATCAGTTAAAAAATTAAATGCTGAAGATTTTTTAAAATACAAAATTAAAAAGAAAATAAATTTGGCTTCGTTTTATTATACTGGCACGCATTAAGCTTATTGAAATATTGTTATTAGATTATTCTCATCGAGCGTGTTCTTTTCCTGCATTGATAATGTACATATGAAATTGATTCATGAAATGTTTATACCAAATTTAAAAATCAAAATAATTTTTAAGCCTAAAAATAGTTTTCTTTTTTTTTCTTAAGCCTAAATGGTGATGAGTTTGATTTGGAAATACAATGGATGTAAAACCACAGGATTTAAATTATTATTATAGATCCAAAGAAAAAAAAAATTATCATTTTCATTATTTGATATTCATCAAATTTTTGGAAACTCAGGGATTCTGCTTTATTTTGAAAAGAAAGTCGTTCAGAGAACGTTAAGTTCATTTTAAAATACGGAAGGAAAAAATTTATTTACGACCAAAAAATGACACACACACACACACACACACACACATGTATATATAGATATATTATTTTACTATCATTTATTTTGCATAAACAAAAGAAAACCCACATCCTTCTTAAAATAACATTTTCTTTTATGAGATTCGCTAAATATTTCAATTATCAACTTAAAAGTAAATGGTTTTTTAATTTTTTAAGCGAAATCCTTTAAATAAATGAAAAATAATAAAGAACACTTTTAGTTCCACCAGAAAAAAAATTACTTCAAATGGTGATACACACATTTATATAAAAATTATAAGCTTCCATTTAAATAAATTTTAAAAAAAAATCTAAAAGATTTTTCTTAGTTTATTGCATAAAAAGAAGTAGAAATTATTTTTTTTATCTCAGGTCTGAGGATTAAAAGCAAAAAAAGAAGATATGATAGAAATTTTCTAAGAAAATAGGAATTTTAATCTCACTCATTATATATTTTATGAAAGTTAAGGAATTTTCTTTCTTATAACGTTCTTTATAGCCTGGTTTCCTTAACTGATTATTTTCAGTGCCTTCAACTATTTTCTTTTGATTTCTTTATTTTTTATTAATAAAATATCATTTTTCTTTCAGGGAAAAAATATAATTTAACTGATTTTTATTTTTATTGTTTTATTCTTTGCAGTTTTTTTTATATTCCATAATAAATTTATTATATAACGAAAGCATGTTGTGATTTTTTGAGTACTTTGAAGTATTTAAATTATTATACGATAAAAAGTTTTTAATACCAATTGAGTAATTGAAATTAATCTTCCAAAACGTCAAAACACTTTACGAATCGAATTCTATATCATATGTACGATATTTTCAGGAATCCTTAGAAGTGTAGCATATATGGAAACCAGTAAAAAATCAGAAGCAAAATTCTATCGTTATAAGCATGAAAAAATTCAAGTTACATTAAAATGCATACTTTTTTTCTAATCTTGGATCGTTGTTTATTTTTTCAAGCAAAACTATTTATATCACTTATTGTATTTGGACCCTTATTGTATTTTTATCACTTATTGTATTGAATTTTATCACTTATCAGATTTAAGCCTTTCGAAGTGTTTTTACCTCGAAGCAAATTTATATTTATGTGGAAAATGTTAATTGTGTCACTAACCGAAAGGTGGGATTAATTGGAATGCTATTTCTACTTGTCTGAGAAAATGACATTATACACATTCCAGCAATACAATATAATCAAAATAATACCAATCAAGTCAAAGAAGCAAATAAGCAAATAAATTTATTTTAACTTAATCATCATAACAAATCCGGTGCCCCTCTGATCTTCCAAGAATCTAATTTTGAACATTAATAATTGTGATTTATTTCTCATTTTAATTTAATAATATTTCCGTCTTAAATTTCTGATTCAACTCATTTTGTTTTTCTTACCAAAACTGAATTTCCAGCGTAACTGAATTTGAATTCAGGAATCAAATCTACTTTTCATAATCAACTTATGTTATTGTCTTCTTTGTTATTATCATTTGCAAAAGAATTGAGTCGATTTAATTACAGTTTCTCAACTGGAAATTCTTTGATGTTTTCAGCAAATTCTCTCGGAGAAAAGAAAAATATATCCAGTAATAACATTTAGTCTGAACTATAGCAAGCAATCTGCTCCTCAAAAATCTTTTCCTTGGCTCCTAGTGTCTGCCTCTATCCTTTAGAAGGATAATTTCTATGGATTTCGTTTGATCATTCTGCCCTGGAAACGGGATTTCTTTCCGTTTCTCTTGCTCGTTTGTTATTAAAGCTTCCGGAGTATTCTCCGAAGAAAAATGAATCGAAAAATGCACACAGAATGCAATTTCCGCAGCTAAGTTTTTAGCATTACATTTTTCTTTCTTTGGGATAGAATCCGCAAGGACGAAACAAATGCGTTTTTTACAAAAATTTATCACAGAGCGGTAACTGGATACTTTTATACGGTTTAGTTCTTGAGCCATATAAAAGAATTTTCGGCATTAGATGCTTTTAACTTTAAAGAAAGCATTAAAATAAATAAATAATATTAATCTTAAATTGATAAATTGGATTAAATTCTGAGTACATTGACAGAAATAGATTGGGATTCCGTGTGTTGTAATTTATCTTTTATGAAACTGAATTCTGTCGGATCTACTTCAATTCATAAAATGTTTTGATAGGGTTAATTCATAAATAGCTGGCAATATTTTGAAAAAAAAATCCAATATATTAGGTCTCAGCAACTGAATCAAGTAAATGGTTTGATAATGAAAAAAAAAGAGTTAATAATAAATCAAAACTGTAAAAATTTCCGTTAAAAGATGTTTCGAATCTGGAGTTCATATAGTATCTTCGTATTTCTTTTTTTATATATATTATAAGCAACAGAAACATTTTAATAGTTTTAAAAGAATAAAAACCTGCATATTTAAATTATTAATCTTAATTGAGAAGATAAATTCGAAGAAATCGGGCAAAAGCAATAGCTAAGGAATTTCTATCTAATAATTCTAAAAAATAAGCTATTCCTTATTGTAGCTTTAACATTGCAGAAAAACATGATATATCTCAATGATTTAATTAAATAACAAAAAAATTTCAGTTTTCTTTGAGACAAAGAAAAACACTTTCATAATAAATATTTAAGATTAATTTGGAAACTTTGTTGAAAATCAGAGAAAAACTATGCATAACACTATATATTACTGGAATTGCATTCATTTGAAATATGTGATGTAACGAATATATTGTTTTAGAAAACGATGTTTGGATCCAAATATATGCAATGTACCACTACAAAATTATTCATTGCTAATTAATAAAACATCTTACTAAAATTTAAGAAACTTATGTAAGTAGTGCATGCCCATATTTTATTGTATGTTCGTGTAGAATTTGCTCACTCAATATCCTATGATATGACCAGTAGATGTTCAGCAAACTAAAACATTATTACATTTCCTTTTATTATAACTCGAGATGATTTCTACGCTTATTTCAATAGTTACTTAATGGGTAGTTTTATGAAAACACAGTGAAGGTTATTGTTCTAGAATAAGGATGTTAGGTATAAAGGAATTTATTTAACTTTTTTTTTCATTTTGCTTTCAGAATGCATATCGAATTAAAAATATCATATCAGTTAAGAAAATTAGTAAAAATATTAATTAAAATATATTAATATCAATGATCAAGCTAAAATAACTTTTTTGTTCATTAGGATATTGTCATAAAAGAAAAAAAGCCTAATTGTCTCGAGAAATAAAATATTTTACTAGATAACTGATGGTTTATAATTTAAAAATGTGTAATTAACTACTATGATGCATATCTTAACAGATATTTTATAGAATTCTTTTCAATTAACAACATCGCATTTATAGTTCTGCGCTGTTTGACATTTATAAGACTTATTCATTAATATTTTAAGTAAGGTGCTTAATATTTTAAGTAAGGTGTATAAAGGTGCTTCAAAAAATATATTTAATATGATGATTTCTTATGGCATTAAAATAAGAATTCAAATATATAAATATTTTCAAAATATTCAAAAAATGTAGTTTAACAAACTCTATTTTCAATGCTATAATCCTCATTTGCTATGTCTGGAATATATTCCTAAGGGAAAAATTAAATTACACTCAAATTATTTAAAACTAATACTTTTCTTAACTTTTAATAAAGAAATTTTTGAAATAGCTAGATTTTCTATCAAATCGTTCAAATTAAAAGGTGATCAATTTAGACAGACACATTGAACCGTCGAACTGACGAGATTTCCCCAACTGGGGCAAAACTTTTGGAGATTGATTCTTATTACAGGTTTAAAAACAAATAATAGATTAAAAATTCCATTGGAGTTGGAGAAAGAAAAATATCTCGCCGTATCATGGCAAAAGTTTAAGTGGAAAAAGCCCATACATACCCTGGCCATTGAAGTAGAAGTTTGCAAACTGTACTACACAGTACCTTTATCTGAAGTGGGGGTGTCGCGTTGCTGAAATGATTGATCTGACTCAGAGTATAGCAACTGAGATTTTTTTTTCTCTCTTCTTTTCCTTTTTCCTGTAGATACTGGCGTCTTTTTCTGTTTTGGCTTCATTAGGAAACCATTTTGTTCATGGGAAGGATCATCAGTCTTTTCCTCTCTGTCCCAGCGAAATTCCTTTGTTTCTTTGTTCTCAACATATCCATGGAACATCTAAGCGTTTGAGGCTTTCGGGTTCCTCAGGAATTGATCAAATTGCTATTAAGCGAAAGGAATTGTTGCTGCTAACCTTGGTGATAAAATGTGAATACTTGACTTTGCTCTACCATTAATCTAAAGAAGAATTTATTAGGTTTTAATATTTCTACACTACTTTTCAAACTAGTCTTGGAAAAAGAGGAGTGATTAATGGTCACATCAAGGTAATTTTTAAATTTTATCTTTGAGTTTTCGATTCTTCAAACAATCAATAGGAATTCTGCTTCATTTGTATTTTATGCCTCGATTCTCTGCTGATCGAATGTTTAGATGACAACTCGTATCTAAATGTTACCCAAGAGAATTTTAGAAGGCTTTTGCGCCATATTTTTTATTCATAGTTTTTCGGAAGAATAAGAATTATTATTCAGTCTTTATCCCTAAACAAAGAAGAAATATACATTCAGATCTATGTTAAGTTGCGATACAGTAGTTATTTATGATTCATTATATAATAAAGTGGTATGATAAAGTAATATATATTTATTTATGATATAGTAGTATGATACAGTAATATGCACTAATCCATGATATAAAAGTATGATACAGTAGGATACATTAATTTATGATATAATACCATGATACAGTAGTATGCATTACATTAATTAATGATATAATAGTATGCCATAGTATTATACATTATGGTATAGTAGTATGATGCAGTAGTACACATCAATTTATGATATAATAGTATGCTACAGTATTATACATTATTTTCTGATATAGTTGCATGATACAGTAATATACACTAATTCATGATATAATAGTATGAAACAGTAGTATACATTAATTTATAATATAGTTGTATAATACAGTAATATACATTAATTCATGATATAATAGTATGATACTGTAGTATGTATTACAATAATTTATGATATAATAATATGATACTGTAGTATGTATTACAATAATTTATGATATAATAGTATGCTACAGTATTACATATTAATTTATGATATTGTAGTATGATACTGTAGTATATATTAATTTATGATACAGTAGTTTTGAATATTATAACGCAGTTAAAGAAACTTTGAGCATATATCAATAAGAAACAAGAGTCATATTCTATTAAATGCAATCTTCAAATTTATTTCATTGCAAGAACCCGATAATTCTACCAGATTCAAAACAGAAAGTTTCAGTTAAGGCTCGCGAAATAATTTAATAATTAATTATAAATATGATGTCGATGGATGTTAAAAGAATCAAGAGTGGGTACTTATTAGTTTACTATTAATTACTTAGCAAATACAAAATATTGACGCATTTTTGAGATGACAGAGAAAGTAAAGAATACTTTTATATATATTCCCAACAAATTAATTTAATATTTGGAATGAATGAATGAAAGGCCTCTTCTAATGCTATTTTGAAGTATTAGCTAAAAGAGGCTCATTTGTATGAAATTCGGTATTTCATATGACTGGTGCATTTTTTCCTACTATTCGAAATTAGCGAATGTATGTAGTATATTTCTGAATATGATGCAAACAAATTCATTAACAATTTAAAAGGAATTACTGTAGTTGCTGTTCAAGTGCTATTTCAAAGCTTGATTAGAGATTCATTAGCAAATAATTCAAAATTTCTATAAAATGCTGACACTATCATGGTTTTTAATTTGATTCATCTTGTTAGATGTTTTGCTTAGAACGAATGTTATTCTACAGGCTTGCAAAGTGATATTTAATTTCGAGGATAAGAAATGAACTATAAATTCAATTCAATGTTCTGTTATTTATTTATCTGCTTCTTTGTCTACCTCATTGCAAATTACCTCATTTAATTTCATCACTTAAAAGCAGATATTATCTCTTGAGGTAATTTTTTTTGCAAAAGGATAAGATTTGGAAAGTAAAAAGAAAAATTAACGTAGAATTTTCTTTCTCTTATATTTCTTTTAAAAACATTTTTAGAATGATATTTTTATTCGCATTATTTTGTTGAATTTAAATATTTTAAAACAATACAATAGTAATACTTTGGGTCATTAAAAATTTGAAAATAAAACAGAATTATTTATGAAACTACGGCAAAAAACACAATAAAGAAAAATTTCAAGGCTTTTTTTTCGCTTTTTATCAGTAATTTTATGATTATTAGGGAAATGTTTCATCACTTATCAGTAAGACTCGAACTTTATGAATACTAATTTATTTCAGAATAATTTTGCACATGGAATAGATGTAATTAATTTAACTAATATGAGAAACAAAAAGTAGATTTCAATTAATAATTTATTTATTAAAGTGATGTGCGTGTTAAACATCTCATAATTAGAAGTGCAACAGAAATATAAATAACTGCAAGAGTACTATACAATACTTTGACCGACCCGAAGGCATTTGGATAAATCAGAATGACTGGATCACCCCGAGATAATTGACGGAATTATGGTTAAGCCCTAAGTTTATTCTGGTCACAGTAAACCCCTTCTGATTTGTGGCCCGTCGTACATCATGGCTAAAGGGTAGTCAGCCCCACACCATTTCAGCACCCATCAAGACATCGAGAACAAACCATCATACCGTGATCTTCTCTTCTCCAGTTTTTAGGTGCCCCCAGGAGGATATACAGAAAAATAAATAGGAAAAACAGGATAAAAATAAAAGAATTCAAAGTAAAACAAAAAGTTATCAACTGGCGATTTTTAAGGGTGTATTATTATATTTTTTATTCAATAGGTCAATGCTTAAGTGTTTGATATTATTTAAATTATTGAATCTCGAATCTTTACAAAAATGTCACTTTTTTGGACAATGTTAATACATTTTTATGTTAAAACTGTCCACAGCAACTGTAATTTGCCAATAATACTTTGTCTAGGTGATTTTAACTATTTGGGATTTTTCAGCAATAGCTAAACGAAAGACGACTCTAACTTTAGCCCCTCAATTGATTATTGAATGTAAAATATGTATTAGAAAAAGGGAATAAGCTGTCAAATAAAAAAAAACATTATATCCATTTATACTTTTTTAATAGCAGCAATAAAAGATAAATATGTCAAGTATTGCCAAAATTTGAATAATTGTTTAATCTGAAATTAATATCATACAAAAGTACTGAAAGGTTGTCTGAAATATTCAAGAATATTAAATCCCATTCAGTATTTAAAGAAATCATACCAATATAGATGCTGTGCCTGTAGTATTTTCTCTTATTGAAAATTTTGGTTCATAAAAATATTAAAATTATCTCGCTGCTGCAGAACTTGACCTTTTGTCATTCAATTAATAAGCTGATATTTTATAACTAATATGATATCAAGATAACAACTAATATGATATCAATTAATAAGTTAATATTTTATTTTATATGTTGATATAATCTTGTGTCATAATAGATTTATTGCTTATTAATGAAGGAAAAAAAGTAAAGCATACTCGAAAGGTGGCTAAAAGGAGCCGTAAATGACATATTTATCTTATTTAAAACTGGGAAAGACATTTTTGAGTAATTTTTTTTTAGAATTCCTGTTTTAAAAGCATAATTTGAATTTTGATCTCCATTAATCGTAGTAGAAGATGGAGAATAAGATACAAATAAAGGCAAACATTTAAGTGATTCTCCTAACAATGAGGGGAAATAAATGATACAATTTTCTAATTATCTAAATAACAATACTGCAAACTGAAACTGACGAATTTATTTATTTATGGTATTATATGCTCTCTTCTTCGTTAGTTTTGACAGTATTTAGTGCTTTGTTTAATATATCTGCCTGTAATAAAAAATTATTAATTATTTCTAATTAATATTATATCAAATTAACTAACTCAACCGAAATGCCCCAAATGCCCGTTGAACGAAACTACAGCAAACGGTCGGAATGAATGAACATTCCTAAATAATTATCCGACTTTCCTTATGTTTAAATGATTTAATTCCTGAGATACATTCCTGTTTTGTTATTTAGGTTTATAGACCGAAATACGTCAGAGGAGCAGAAATAAGGAGGTTTTACTAGAATACCTCCTTATGAGCATACATTTGATGTAGTAAGAAGAAATTCAAAATTTTGTTTTTAACATGCCGTAGTGAGATTTCAAAATAAGATTTTGTATAATAAAATCAGGCACAATCCGAATCCAGCAAACTCAATCCAATTTAAAAGGTTTATTATAATATATATATATATATATATATATATATATATATATATATTAAAATGTATATGATGGTGTTGAATCAAGCATATTTCGTTTTGAAACCGAAATCAAAGCATTATTGGAGCAAAAGAAATACAAAATGTAATATAAAATCTCTAACAGTGTTTTGAAATATTTTAAAATGAAAAAAAAATCAAAAAGAAGGATTTACATCTTGGAAAAAGTAGAGGTTTGTGGAAAATATCTTCATGAATGCAATAAATATTTTTCGTGATTTGCATCAAAAAATGAAATTCATATTTCAAAGACTACATTTCCTTGCCCATTTTCCAATTTTTTTTCTCCATTATGGCACCTTTTATGGACTCAGGCTTACGTTTTTGGAATAAAGTTCTGCTATAAATATAATATTTTGATATATAGTTGACAAAAATAGAAAAATAATATAAATATTTCTGCAATAACTCTCATTGCAGAATGTAGACATGTTGCAGCAAAATTATTTCGAATACGTCTGAATTTTGAAAAATAATCAATTTTGGTATTTATTTCTACTACTAATAGAAGAGAATATGTGCGTGTTGTGTATTAGTTTATCCAGATTATATAACCTAAAACTACCAAATTTGGTCCAGATAATGTCGGTAATTAAGAACTTTGGTGAAAAAAGATGCGCAATTCAAAGAAAAATTTTGAAATTTTATTAAGAATTTTAAATAATTAAAAATTGAACAAGATTTTACATTTTCCAAGATAGCACTAAAAATATTATTTTACAAAACTTTGGCATTTTTTTTAAATTAAAAAAGTGCATTAATTAATTTATTTTCAAATTAAAAAATTGCATCTTTTTAAAATTAAAAAAAATCCTTTCTTATGTTTACAACTTTATAATTGTGAATTAAAAAAAAACTGTTATTAAATTTTTCGCGTAATTTTTAGAAATAAATTTTATTATTCCTTTGAGATTTAAATCATTTTCATTGTTTCATTAATTATTTAATCGCATTAATTTCTTCCAAAGCAGAAGAACAGGGAAAATAGTTTCAGCGAACTATTAGTGCAGTGAACATGATCAATCAGAAAGGGAGGATTAATTACAACAAAATGAGATGGGCAGTTTGAAATTCTTTATCCAGACATTTAAGAATTTAATAGCTATTTATTTTAATTAATTAGTTAATAATGATGCATGAGAATAGACTCCATTAGGAAGGATCCACACTTGTTCAAACAGAAAAAGTATTTAAATAGTTAGGCTCTAACATTTATGTCAATTTAATGCATAAAAATAGTTTTGGAAGGAATCATGAACTTCAAAGATATACGTATGTTACGTTGTTGTTGTTTCTTATGGCCCTTGCCATGGACTAGCTCATTGAGGTAGTCATCGATTGAATCTTAATCAGCGTCTCTTATTTTTGTAGTAGTGCCAACTAGGGCCAAGAGAACTGCTTTTGCTATTCACTCATCACTTTCGCTTTCACAGCCCCTTTTTACAGGGGAACACATTCACACACCTTACAGATAGCACACAGAACCACCATGCGCGAACCGGAATCAAAAACGATGCAGATCACTAGGAAAACGCTCTAGTCCTATTCAAGGACGCTAATTTAGCTAAAACCTTCATATTTTTACAATTTTCAAAAACATTTATCATATTTAATTGATATATCTTGGCTTTGTTGGTGTTTAGCAATCCATCCAAATATTATGCAACACCTGAAAAATATTACACTTATATGATTTATGGGGCTTTTCAAAAACCTCTTCTCGAGTTTACTCACATTTCGTATATATATATATATATATATATATATATATATATATATATATATATATATATATAAACATGGGATGTTTAAATGAAAAGGTACGAAACGATGCTCTGAGTATGAATAAATACTTTATTCAAAGTATACGTCATAGGGATGAGCATAGTGATCCCATTGATTACGGAGCCGAAGTATTTCTCGTTTACAGAATTTGTGTGCCCGTAACGGGACCCAGTCCTTCACACCGTTCTTGAGTTCGTCGTCCTAGTTGAAGCACTTCCTTTAAAATCTTTTTTTTCTGGTGTGATCAAACACATAAAAAAAGCAGGGCAACAGCTGTCGTGCGGATGAACGAGCTGCTCCCACTTGAACTTGGTCAGTTCCGCACATGTGATCCTGGAGACACGCGTTTTAATGTAGCAGAACTACCCCCCCCCCCTTGACTAGCCCCATTATTTTGTTTGTGATGCACCTGCATAATCTTCGGAGTGTTTCACTGTAAGCATCGGAGGGAATGGTTCTTCTGTGCTTGGGGAATTTAACAAGTAGTGGACCTTGGACGACGAAGTCAAGGATGCTGTGTAGGACTGGATGTCGTCAGGACCACAGGAATTCTGGGAACAAGGAATCCTTCACCTCGTTAATCAATGGGGTAGTTTTGCTCAGGTGTATGGTGTATACTTTGAACAAAGTTTTCATTTATACCAAAAGTGTCATGTACTGCCTTTTCATTTGAACACGTCGTGCTTATATATACTTACTACATAAACTTCAAATTTTTTGAACAAAACATTTTTTGTTCACTCTTAAAGAGACAAATAGTATATTGCATATATCTCTGAATATTGTATAGGCAATATACTTTTAAATTCGTTGAATTAAATTTCCTATAAAAATATTTCAAAATACGAAAATGTTTTGAGTTTCGTCAGTCCAAGCACAATGAAAATTAAACATTGTTATCTATGTTCAATTTCTTCTATGTTTCCAAATAGCTGTACATTTTGTTGATTAGGTATGAGTTATTAATTCTTGATTATCTTTAAAAATTGAGAATTAATAATTCCTTCATAAAAGAAACCAACTGCTTACTATCCATTTTCTCAAATGATTATCCGTTAACTTTAATGTAAAGCATTTTAAGAATAAAAATCGCATAAGATGCTTGACAATATCTTCTTATTATAAGAAGTATTAATAGTTTTAACAAGGATCATAATTGATTCAATAGCCTTTGGTTTCATTTTTGAGGGTTTTGAAAGCGTTTTTTTATGATTTAATTAAATTCAATAAATATTTTTTGTAATTTTATACATTAAAAAACTATTTAAGGATTTTCTGTTCTAATATTTTATTTACCTTTCTGAACGCGATAGAATCTTTGAGAAATATTGATATTAGTTAATAAGGAAAAAAAGAATGAAATACTTTTAAATATATTTTAAAAATATTATTACGTTTTTTGTTAAATTAGTGGATGGAAATAGTACAAGCTTAAGACTCCAGTAGGTGAGAAGAAGAAGAAGCATATTAACTCAGAGCCTGAAATAGAAAATTTTTCTTCTGAAAATAACCACATTTTGAGCTGTTGGAATGGGGAAAACTAATTGACATAACATTCTCTGTAACGAAATTATATCACTGTGCACGAATTGAGCACTATATTTTGAGAACAGTACTCAAATGAAACACAAATATAACATTTTCTTTTGAATATTTGTATCAGCCGGCTTTCTGGCGCAGAGGTAAGCGAGTTCGAGTTCCGGTTCGGACATGGCTGTTCTTCTGTGTGCTATCTGTGAGAAGTGTGAATGAGCCCCACTCCTGTAAAAAGGGGGTTGCGCAAGCGAATGGGGAGAGTCTGAAGCTAAGACGTACTCTTGGCCCAAGTTGGCGCTACTTCAAAAACAAGAGACACTCCTTCGGCAAGAGACAGCAGGGGGCTTGTCCAATATGGCAAGTGTCATAAGTAACAACAACATATTTTTATCAAAGCAGTTTTGTCTTACACGCGTTTCAAAAAGTAGATTTGTCTTCTATTTTCTTCTAATAGGACAAATGACATAATAAAAATTATTCTCAGTCCTTGTATTCTATCTATAATCATTTGCACATATAGGTGTAGCATATCCACACAGTATCATAACAGGACTTGCAAACATCATAAATACTACACAGGCTTATGAATAATTAGGAAACTTCTATTATTATCCCGCATTTTTATCTAATCCTATCCTAATGCCATAATTTTTAGGGCAATTATAATTTCTGTATCATATTATTAAGTTCACTTCATTTTAAGCTTTAAAAAGTGTATATATAATTTACCATTAATTTTTTTATTCAAATCACCTTTTTTATTCATTATTACTGAGTTAATTCATTTAATTAATGAATAATTAAAAACATATTCTCAGTGAGCAGGCTTTTGACCACTAAAAAATACCATCTTATATATAACAGCATTTTGAGACATTATAACACTCGTGAAGTAGGTCACTTCTGAGGCTCAGTAGTAGTTGCCGAAGTTTAATCCTATCGAATCGATTAAATTGATTCTGGCAAGGAGAAATTTTCTTTTAGAACGAAAAAAGAAAGTGAACGTTAAATCCATCGCTCTCAGCAAGAATTAAGTGCCTACTTTTAGGATTCAATTAAATCAGTGAAAATAATCTGAAGCCAAGACATCGCCCTCACTCAATAGTTATTTATTGGATAAATGAGGCCTTTAAAAAATATTTCGTAATATGAAGGTAAAATGATAAGGGAAGGCTCTTAAAATATATACATGCAATTTATTACACTGGCAAAAATTGCCTTTAGGAAAACAATGCACGTCTTTGAGCGAGTGTTAACGTCCCAGGGACCGCAAATGCAACACCCAGTAGCTGAACAGTAGAGACAAATAACTAAGTAGTCCCATTAGTCTTATGAATCTCCTCGTATCTCGTTACAGGCGGAACTGCAGGAACACGATATTTCCGAAGGAGTTTCGGCCTGCCTCGGAAAACAACACTTCAAATAAGAGTAAAGAGGAAAAGAACTGAGTACACAAGGGACTTGCTAAATATTTACTTGTGGCTGGAAAGGGAGAGCAAAAGCAATTTATTATGTGAGAAGTTGTATTGACCTAACTTGGTGGAGCTCTTATTCGGAGAATATCTGACAACTTCAAATTTTATAGAGTGTGTTGCAGTAAATGCAATATTCTTTCGGTTTTGTTTGGAAGTTTATTGAGCGCATTGTTTAACAGGGAGAAGTGTTTCTCAAAATCATATAGCAAATAAAATCAATTATTAGGGTTTATATTATTGTTTAAAAATTATCGATATTTTTATTGCATTTTATAAACAATATTTATAGGTGTGATGCCAGCTTTCTGGCAGAGAGGTAACGCGTCTTCCTTGTGTTCTGGGAATCCCGGTTCGGGTATGGTTGTTCTTCTGTGTGCTATCTGTGGGATGTGTGACTGTGTACACCCCTGTAAAAAGGGCCTGAGCAAGCAAACGTGGTGAATGTGTAGTCGTACTCTTGGCCCTAGTTGGCGCTACTTCAAAAAACAAGGGGCGCTCCTTTCGCCTTAAATCTGCAGCTGTATCAGCAGGGAGCATGTCCATGGCAAGTGCCATAAGTAACAACAACATAGGTGTGATTATAAGTATAGATCGAGAATTGTGGTGTCTTGGTAGTAAGGTCTAGTCTTTAAGACAGGAGAGTTCCAGGTTTGCAAACCTATTCCATGTCATGTAAGCAGACCTGGTGCTTGACAAATCGTCAGGGTTGAATATGCCCCCACTGGTGTGGTGCTGAAGCTTGGAGAGGTGGTGTCAGTTCAAGTGTTGTTCTTTAATCCTTTACCACATATGGGTCCATATATGGTATTGCAGTTTTGATTCAATTTTATTTCCAAATTAAGTATTATAAAATGATTCAAACTATTTTAATCCATCAAATATATATTCAGCAATAACAAAACGCATAAAAATTGTCTATGATTTTAAGACATTTTGAAATAACTTCGCTTTTGTGCAAGTGTTTAAAAAAGCAGAATTGAAGTGCGAGGGATTCATTAAAAAAACGATAACAGAGTACCACGTAAGTACTTTTTGACTTTGAAAATATTTTCATTCAGTGAATATACTCATCTCTCTCGACGGATAATAATTTTTCCACTTTTCAACTCTATTGATTTTTGTCTCAGTGCATACAAGCTCAAATATGGTTTCGTAATAAATATATATATATATAAAACTTTTTCGTTATTTTTCTTTTAATATGTTTTATTGATAAATAAATAAAGCTATTTTAACCACGAAACCATTTTTTTTCAACGCTTTATTAATTCATGCAGTAAAGGTTTAACCGTTTTGCAGGATCAAAAGGTGTAACAAAATTAAAACTAAATATTTTAAAAGAAAAATGCTAGTTATGTTAAAAATATGTGAAAAATGGATTGTTCCAGATAGATAGTGCATTTTTAAAGATTTATTAGAATATACATATATTTTTCATTTAAAAAAGATTTAATTTTCTGATTCACAGAATATAATGTAAAAGGAGATTCTGTCTAAGTACCGGATGTAATGAAGTCATTCTAAAGAACAATATAGCTTGGCCTCATTTAGCTAACATTTTACTAAGCCAATCATCTTACATTTCCTTTTGTACATATTATTAGTATTTTCCTACTATTTAGACTTAATTTCTGGGTGTGCTTACATATATTTAAATATATACTTTTAAACTTTTTTATTTTTAATATTTTATTTCTATTTGGTCATGCTTCTTCAATTGTATTGTACCGTTTATTGTATTTGACTGTTAAAATGCGAGTAATTTTGTGTTATTTTATGTTTGTATTTTTGTATTTTCTTGTTTTAAACCATTTTTCCTTGTATTTGACCCCGAGTCTGTGTATTTTAATTCTGTATGAGAATTTCTAGATAAAAGCTGAGAAACAATGCTTGATTATAATTTTGAAGGCAGAATGGTCATGTATGGCTCTTAAGAAGTAAAAAAATTAACCAACTGATTCTCCAACCCAGAAAAAAATGAAATTAACAATTTTGAAATCCTAAATGTTTTCCAATAATTATCCAATACCCATAATTAGAAACGATTTTGATTACCAAAAGCACAAGAATAGAAATCAGTTTAAATATTTTATATTGTCAAAGTTTCAGTAGTTTTGCTTAGAGAAAATAATTGGGTTAATAGGTGAAAGATTAAAAAAAGGTTCTTTTACAAAATTGTCGATGTATTTCCCTGGGTGAACTGTAGTTGCATAATTTGCTCATTTTACTGATTATGTTTCAAAATCTGATCTTAAAATTCTCAATGGGCACTTTCAAATGCTTTTGGAGATAATCATGAGGTGTCATGTCTGATTGATTGATAACTGGCAAAAGTAGTGGGTTTATACATTTTACCTACTTTCTTTAATTATTTTAAAAGATAGTAGGGATCAAATTTTTTAAGGAGATAATTCTGAAAGAAAGTATATATATATTTTTTATTTGATAACAACTGTAAAAAAATAATGGGTTAAATGGGTTATCTTCTTTAAAAATGTACATGCTGTTGTCAATTTATTATTTTCTGAAACGTTACGAATAAGAAAAATTACGAATTGGAAAAATACTCAAAGTATTATATTTTATGTTGATTGAGTAATGCGTACTTCTGAAAACGTTACGAAACTCAAATAGTGACACAGTTCATCGCTACTATTAGTCATATAGAGAGAAATATGCCGGGGTCCTGGCATAGAGGTAGCGCGTCTTCCCTATGCCAGGGTCCGAGTCCCGTTTCCAGCATGGTTGTTAATCTGCGTTCTGTCTGTAACGTTTGTGAAGCCCCCCCCCAGTTAAAAGGTGCTGCATAAGTGACTTAAAAAACAAGAGACGCTCCTTCCGGCTTAAAACTCACTGTTACCTCAGTGAAACTTGTCCACGGCAAGTGCCACTAACAACAACAACAATAGAGTGAAATATTCTTGATTATAAATATCAAATAAAACTTATCTATTTATAAGGCACTGATTTTTATTTTACCTTAAAATAATCATAATCAATGGTCATCGCCAGCAAGAGTCCAATAACTTAATGAACTTCCCATGCAGTGATTGTTGAAATGGTCTGAAATGGTAATATTCGCAATTTCGTAATTCTATCAATTTTAATCTTAGAAGAGGGAAACATTTTTGTTTAAAATATCGGTGCGTCAAAAATAGTTTGTTAAATATGGATACTAAAATAAAATTGCAATATAAAGATTTGTTGTTGTTTTTGTTGTGACACTTGACCTGTGAAAGCTTCGTCGAGGCATCAGCGAGTTTTAAGCCAAAAGGACTCTTGGTTTCAAAACTAACATTAAATATCTTATTAATATTTTTTCTCGTGATATATCATTAAGTTTTATTCAAAAATCAACCAAATAACGTTCTGCATTTATATTTTATACTCATTTCTGTTGAAAATGAGCATTTGGTATGAGTGTTTAGTTACTTACGTTATATGTAGTTATTTTATATAATTATGATTTGTCCATATTTTAATTCAAGTAAATTGTATCATTCGATAACTTATACTATACTGAATTTTGTATAGTCTGCATTATATTTTGCTTGAGATAATTTGTATTTATATTATATTTTCATAAGTATTTATTTGAAAACTTCGTGTCAAAATATTGAGTTTCAAATTGTTTCTTAATCACACACTAATTATCACGTGGCCAAATTGGAGTTGTTGTGACATGAAAACCATATCAGACATCAATAAACGATGTACCCATTTGCTCCGTAATAGCATTAAAATTATTAATAATTTCAAATTTCTTATTGATTGAAAGCATTTTTGTAGATGGTGGTAAGGACATTCTGCTTCACATCATTTTTATTCACCTATAAAATTATTGCTTATAATTTTACTACTCATAATTGTTGATCGATGAATAACAATCCATTTTCTTAAGGATTTTGCTAACATCGTACGTTTTAGAGTTTGATAATCACTTATTTAAATTATGATTAAGATCAACTATATCAATCTAATAATTCTTCTTTAGATACATTTATACATCAGTTATGAATTATTGCATTTGCATCAAGTATCTATATAATCTCACATTTAGTCTTTATTAACGAAATGACCCAAACTACAAGTTTTGTGATTGAATGTTTTAAATTAAAAAAAAATTCAGATTATTTTTTAAAAGATATTAATAATATATTTTTGAATTGTTTTCTATATAATTTAAAAGTACACTATAGAATAAATGATAACGCGTTGTTTATTCACTTAAGCTGGATACTAATATTGCATTCACTTTATTTGTTATTTATTCAACATCAGTACATAAATTTATGGCCATAATTAATGAAAAAATAAGTTTTTTTTCCTGTAATTCAATTAATTCCGCTGTCTTACGGAAAATCTAATAAAAAGCACTAAATGCTGTAAATTTTATTAATATGCATTTAATGCCTTTTTAAATATAATCTTAAAGAAGACTTTTCAGATAATAAAGATGCATTTTTTTGTATTCTTATATATGTTCTGCTGGAAACAATTAAACAAACTATAATTAAGTTTTGAACCTTATTTTTTTAAACCTTAATTAATGAAATGATTTAATGAATTCATAAGAGTACGAAGCCGTTTCCAAGAATTAAATTGATGATATATATAAAATACAATATATAAAAGAATTGTAAGGTTACAATAAATGCATAAGGCGAAAAAACAAAAGTAGTGAAAAAACAGCCTTGTTATCACATACAAATAAATTAGTAATTAATGATGAACTGCTTAAGATAATACAACCAGGATCTAACAAACACTTGAAAAATAATACAGACTAATTGTTTTGAAAAAAGGAAGGCATTGACAAAGATTTAAAAACCATTTCAATTTTTTGTAGTAAGTGATTAATAAGATAATTCTTTCATATTTTCTATTTCTTTAAATGCAAATTACGAATCTTTCATATCATGTAAAAACCCTTCAACGGTATATTAAGTCATCCTATTATATAAATTAAATATTTTTCATTGAAAGTCTTCTAATTGAGTCGGATATCTGCATACTTATGGCAATTAGAGTTATTAATTTAGTGATAAATAAGAATTACATCACGGCCAGAAAAAAGTGTACTCATTAAACATTATTAAAAGGGGGTAAATGTGGCATGCCAAAGAATTTTAAGATAAGTGTGTTAGGTAAATTTTGCGGCAATTAACCTAATTAGTTTTAAAATTATGGAACATGATTTTATCTTCTGCTTGATGAATATCCACTTCATTTTTATCTGCATTCCTCAAAACTTGGCATTCCAAGTATTTCTGGAAATAAATGTGACAAACAGATTAGGAAAATGTAGTAGAAGCCATTCCGAAATTGCGAGAAATATTAATATTATTAATACGCTTTAAAAGAAATGCTATTATAAAATCAGTTTTAATGTAGTTTCAAAGATTTAACATCATGTTTCTTTTCACGTAGGAACTTTTAATTCTCAAATGCAACTTTAAATGGTTCATAGTATACACTTCTAGGAAGTAAGATTTAAAAAGAAATAGCTTTAAAAAACTGAGAAATACGATTAGAAATGGTTTTCGGTTGACCTTGTGAGAGCTATTCGACAGCGCGGTACTTAAATTTAATCGATAGAGGTTTAAATTAATGACCACGTAGCAACAGTTGGAAACAGTTTACATTTATTGCTTGAAATTTCAAAATTGTAGTCTACGTCAAAAGAAAAACTCCATCTAGTGATAAAGTCAGCAAAAGATCGGATATTTCAACATGAATATGTTTCCATCTCTGAGATCCATATATAATTGTGATTGATAAGAACTTTCAGTTGTTCAGAAACTGAACTTTCTTATGTAAAATTTCTTGATAAGAAGTGTATACCTCCAAAAAAGATATGCATAACCTTCTCCTATTATTGGTTTGCTATTTGAACATCTTTTCGTTATTTTGATTAATTGGAAGGTGTTTTTGATCATACATTACTTATTATTTATACGCTAAAGCTCTTTTGCATAGTTAGTATATTTACTTTGTTATACTATTTATAATCGGTATATTTGACATTCTTTTGATATCAATATTTGATACATTCAGCATGCAACTTTATAACCGTAAGTAGAGTGATGATGATGACGTGCCAGCTTTACAAATGAAGGAGGAGCGCAGCAGCTTGTGAGGGTACGGTCCCCTAAGCACACGAAGGCAGAAGTCTCACTTCTAGCTCATATGAAGATGACACAAACGTATCACAGGCCCTTTTTACTGGGAAACTCATTCACTCATGCTGTTTTTGTTTTTACTAATGACACTTGCCATATTGGACAAGCCCCCCGCTGATACAGCAGCAGATTTAAGCCGAAAGGAGCGTCTTTTGATTTTGAAGTAGCGCCAATTAGGGCCAAGAGTACGACTTAGCTACACACTCACCACATTTGATTGCACAGCCCCTTTATACAGGGGTACACAATCACACATCTCACAGATAGCACACAGAAGAATAACCCTGCCCAAACCAGGACTCGAACCCGGGACTCCCAGAACACGAGGAAGACGCGCAACCTCTGTGCCAGAAAGACGGTTACCTCACTCATAGAACACTAAGAACAACCAGGCCCTGGCCGAAACTCGAACCCATGACTCCCAGATCACGAGGAAGATGCTCTACCTCAGAGCAATGGCGCCTGATATTTGATATGTTTTAGTATACTTTTTGTATTTTTTAATGTATTTGTTACACTTTAGATACTAATGGTTCCATTATTTGGTACACTTTGGTATGTTTTTGGCCACAATATTTTACGTACTTGTGGTATCAGTATTTAATATATTTGGTTTACTTTGGTAGAGTTATGATACTAATATTCGGATATCTGACAATGATACCCATTTTTGTCTTTCCTTACAATTTGTACGCTGCAATTTAGATAATTTATTAAAAATGCCTAATTTATTCATAAATTCATAATTAAGTCACATTATTAAAAAATCTATAGAAATTAAAAAAAGTTTTATATATGTTACTTGCTCAAAGATAAATAAGAGGCGAAAGAAAATTCAAGTTTAAATTTTATCAATAAGTGTTGTTGAAAATTAATATTTTCAATTAATACACATGATTTATCAGTTGTAAAATATATGAAATATGAACAGAATGTGTTTAAAATTTGCTTAGATTCACTAATTTAACAAAAGCTTTTATCTATTTTGTGCCAGAAAATTTTAAAATAATTTGCTTTAGTTTATATTTTCAGTTTTCTTTAAAATTCAAAATAGTCACGATTGTGATTTTAATGCGCAGATGCTGTTCAAAGACTATGAAATTTAAATTAAATCATGTAATATTTTTAATTGACCATTAAGGTTGTATTGATAAGGAGAAATAAAATTTCAGAAAATTACAGAAATTCTATTATTTTTTTAGTAAATGTGAAACAAGTTTTATTGATATACAAATGTAATAACATTATATTTCAATAACTATCGTTCCAAATATGATTAATATTTTATATCATGAATAATAGAAATCCTGAAAATAATAAAAGCGTATAATTTTGATTGTATGTACTGATAGTTTGACAATTACTTAAAAGACTCATTCACTTCGAATCAAGTTTGAAATCATAAGGGTAATTATTTATAATTTGAACTTTTCTCAACAATATATCCTTAAAAACTAATAAATAGCTTATTATGTTCAGTTTTCATGTATTTAATTTGTAAGTGTGTTATGATAGAGCAATTCTTTGACTTAGTAATTAAATTTGTCACTTAACATATATTCTATTGAGCAGTTAATCAAATATTCAGGATCTGAAATTTTCTGAATTGGATCATTGAACTTTGAGTAAATAACAGCCTTGAATTTGTAACAATGTGCTTCAGAAATACATAATTATCTCCTCTAATTAACTAATTAATTATATTTAGACAGTCTGCCAGCTGTCTGGCTTAGATGAATAGACACAGTTTCACTGTTAAGAAATTTATGTCAATTCAATTAAATAAGCGAATTCAATTTTGTACCTAAATAAATCAGTTAATTTGACTTTTGTGACATGTCTGCCATCTTTTAAATTATTTTGTAGTCTCACTAAATTGTAAATGTCTTTTAGATTTTAAAGATATTTTTTTTAACCTCTCTAAATAAAAATGTCATCAGGAAATTAGAAAATGTCTATTAAAAATATCTCCTTTCATCATTATTATACATACTCAATACGAAATCCAGAGAAAATTTTTTGAATTGATAGTTCAAAGTGAATGAATTTTAATTAAGTTATTGAAATTCTTACATGTTGGAAAATCATTACGTCATAATCATAATAAAATTATATAACAGTACCATATTTAATCATGTAAAATACTGAGACGCTTTAAAACATCATATTGTTGTTGTTGTTCTCGTCTTCCATTTTAGAACGGAAGAAGGGATGCAGTAGCTCTTGAGGGAAGGGACCCCTGAAAACTCGAGGATAGAAGTCTGACTTCTTGCTCACACACGTCACAAACCCTTTTTACGAGGTGGACTTCATTCATGAATTTCATTCATTCATTCATTCACTGATCGTGATTTAAATTTGGAATAGTGAACGATCATCTATGAACCTGCGGGATTACTCAAGGCACGGTGTACTTTGCTACCACGACAGAGTTAGCATCCACCACACACACAGTCTTCGGCTTTTGGGTTCGAACTAGCAGATGAACGGATGCAAATCCAACGCCTTACCAGTCTATCCCGGCCTAATAATTACACTTTCTATAAATTATTGATCAAAAAATTATACGAGCATTGAATTTTCAATTGTGTATTTACCGCCATATGAGGCAAAGCAATTCATACTCATTCACACTCAAATCGTAATTTAGATATTTAAAAGGGAACGATTACCTCTGACTCAGTGCCCACAGTGGTATTTCTTCTGACGCCATGGAGGACTTTGTGACTACAGCAGATTTAACGTACTCCAGCTACCACACACACAAGGAGAGTCTTAGGCTGGCGGTTTCGAACTCACAGGCCAAAGTATGCAACAAATCCAACGTCCAACTAATCAGGCTATCCCACCCCAAAAGATTATATTGAACTGTTTTTTTCATATAGTGGTAGAAATGCCTGTGGCAAATGCATGATGCAAGATATCTAGCAAGCTCAATAGGGGATTACACTTTATTCGACAAGAAAATATAAAAAATGAACAGCAACACATTACAGAAGTATGTATAATGAGAACATATGATGAAATAAAAAAACACATTTGAAAACAGCAATTTGTTTATTAAATAACAGTAAAAACACATTAGATTCCTGCTCGGAGTACCTCAATGTGCTAAAATTCCAAACAGAGAAGGGTTCATTCTGAAATCATTTCGATTTTTTCAGTTACCCAACAAATTATGAAATAATCTAGGGAGAATCTGTAGATATAAGATCCTACTAGAAATATCAACTTAACTCTTATTTTTCCTTGTGCCTTTCTTTTTTCTGACACGATCACCAAATTTGTCACAAAATGGTCATAAACTTTGTCGTCAAGATCGTGTAGCATGGTTCTCAATGACTGCATTCACCCCCTATTAAGATAATCAGGAAATCTGTCATTCCAGTGATATTACAGATATTGCAAGAACTCAATATTACAGATTTTTAATATTAAACCTTTTTTGATATATAAATTTGATTTTGATATAAAAGAAACCATATGCTTTTTTTCCGATTTTGTCCTGAAATCTATTAGATTCTTTTTGCCAGTGATTAATTTATAAATGTGCCTTTGATCGCTTATCCATGCTTCAGTTTAAAAAACTTAATGAGTGTATTTCAAGATTTTTGTGACAAAGCTTGACTTGTTCTCCATAAAAATGCAATAAGCATTTAATTTTTTAATGAGTAATAATTGCTTCATTCATTTGTGAGGAAACGGGGGAAGGCCTATCAAATTTCAAAGAAAACTCTTCAGATGAGTATACCTCATTTAAATCGCCATGAGTTTAATTATAACGATGAGAAGTTTATTTCCATGCTTTTTCCTTTTACGATTATATTTAGAAATGAATAGGATTATGATAATTTACTCACTAGTAAATGATTTAGATTATATTTTATAAAAAATTAATAGCTGAAAAAGAAAATATTTTCTATTCTTTCATCTGTATTTCCAGCTTTCATATTTATTCAGATAAATTTTGAAGTGATACGCGCTTACGACAAAGAATAAAAATGCGCTGTTGTTTTTGGAATGCGATTTGAAAAAAATCCACTTGCTCATGAACATTTCTTTTGGGTATATTGTAACCTGCTCCAATGATTTTCAAAAAGTGTTTTAGTCTTGATCATTAGTCATTTTGTAGCTCTCACTTAGAAAATAAAGAAACACTTCAACAGTTTTTCCACACTTTACTTGCTAGTTATAAATATTTATTGACTTTCATGTGAATATCTAAGTTAGTTTAATCAGCATCCAAGAAAAAAATAGCAAAAAAAGAGAAAATTGTAAAAGATGTATCTGATTTCCTTTCAGCCATTACATAACCTAAAACTAAAACTTATCTATTTTTTATTTGAATTATGGTTCTAATAAGAATGAGTAAATAAGAAAATATGAAATAACTTGAGAGACCTCTAGGCACAATATGAAGAAATAATAAATATTTGATGGGAAGAGAAAACCAAATTAAATTTGATTCAAAATGTATATCTTTTAAATTTACTCCTCTCCGCTATAATTAATCCTCAAATGAAGTAGTTACAATTTATTTTCTCAGTTTCATCACAAAGATAGGGAAAATAAATAAATTAAATCTGTTTTTTTTTCTGATTTAATAAGTTGTCTAGAAAAATATGCAATGTTTATGAAAATATTCAGTTGAATTTTATAATCTTAAACTTTTTCCAAGTTTATTTTCAAAAAGAATTTCAATCAGCAATATGGATATCAAACATTCAGTCTGTTTCATGTTCTAATTCATTTTTAAAATTGTTAAATATATTTTATAGATTTTATGATTTGTTCTAAAATGTGAGATTCATCCAGAACTTGAATAAATTTTCTTAGTACCTCAAAGATAGAAAAAAAATCAAAACAAAATATTAATTACAGCAATAATGAACCTAATATTATTTTAAAGCATTGTTGTTGTTGAGGTTCTTATTATGAAGATATTAAAGTGCTGCATTGTTACGCATAATAGTTTGCAGTCACAATTTCTCTAAAAACGCTTCATCACTCTGGCAGTGTGCTTCAACTAAAAATTTCTTCATTTTTTTAGAGAAGAAAAGATTTTTTGACTTATATGAATCTCCCAAAATGAGAAATGTTAAATGTTAAGTGTAAGGGCTGTGATCCTTGAAGGCTAACATTAAATTCATACAGTTTTGCTCAATAGAAAATGCACTGTTTCAAGCAAAATGCTTCTGAGTATCCCTACTTGTCCTCCGCACTAGCAACTAGTAAGTTTCACTTTTTCTTAAAAGGGGATCCCTCGTGGTGGGGGCCCTTGAAATGACGATGGGGTGCTTCCGGAATTGTAGTTGGATCTTGCCATTCTTGGTGGGTACATTCATGGACGTGGGAAGTGGATATACTTCCTACGGGAAGGGTTTTACCGTGACCGGTGATTGCCATCAGGACTCAACAACAGTTCCCACCAGTGTTGATGCTATGGCGGTTTCGGTTATTCAGTTTTATGTTTTAAATACATTTGCCTTCGTGGCGAGTTGGAGAGCCTAGGTTCGACTTTCCTAAAAGTGAAAATATTTTAAAGTGAACATACTTTAATAGGGATGAAACATTAAAAAACAAGGTAACTTTAGGACACCATTTGCTAATGTAAAGTATAACATGCACTTGCATTATGATAAGTTATGTTGTTGCTTATGGCACTTGCCTATGGACAAGCCCGCGCTGAAACACAAGCAGATTTAAGCCGAAAGGAGCGTCTCTTGTTTTTGAAGTAGCACTAGCTAGGGCCAAGAGTACGACTTAGCTACACTCTCACCACATTTGCTTGCACAGCCCCTTTTTACAGGGGGGGCACAGTCACACATCTCACAGATAGTACACAGAAGAACAACCATACCCGGACCCGGGACTCCAAGAATACGAGGAAGTCACGCTACCTCTATGCCAGAAAGCCGGCATGATAAGTTATTCATCAGTTTTGATGATGAGGTAGAAAATTAGAATTAAATTCAATATTATTTTACGTAATGTATTATTGATGCTATTTTTTCTTTGTTGTGGATATATACTTATTCTTTTTTCACTTTTTCGACAGAATCTTAATGTGTTATCGATATTATTCACTGCATATATGTATATATAACAATAATTTTCTATATCCCCCAGTGCCATAAATAATGTTTTATAATGCTCGTATAAAACGCAACAAAAGGATAAAGAGCTAACTTATACTTTAATTTTATGTCTATTAATATTCTAACAATGTAAACTTTTATTTTATAAATAAAATACACTTTTATATAGAATGCTGTTAAATTTAAATACAAATCTTTGGGTAGAAGCAAGAAAAAGAGCATGATATTTACCTTGATTTTCGTCCTTCACAGAATTTCAGATTTTATACTTACCATAGTGAAATATTTGAATGCTTATTGCTGACAACTGGGATTTGAGGCAAGCATGAAAAGCTTCAAAATGTCCCAGGAAAGAGCTGGAACAATCCGCAACATCCCGAAAAATATACATTTCTTCATCCTTTTCTTCAATAAAACATGTAAATTCAAGCATTTCTGTGCACACAAGAACAAAAGATCTCACGAAGAATTTTTTTTCTATATACTCGATAAATATGCATCAAGTTATTTTCATTTTGGCAGTTTTGCGCTGCGCCCGGGGACATCATTTTGCTGACATCTCATCTTTTTTCCCCCTCATGACAGATGAAGTAAAAAGCTTCAATGCTCTCTGTTTTTCATTTGCATCTCGAGGAAAGAAATGGAGCGTTTCCAAATTAATTTAATAATATTCTGCAGTTTTGTTTCGGATACGGATGAAATAGGAAAGAACGAAAGAAAAAAAAACGGGAAAAAATGAAATGAATTTTGATGAAGAAAAATTAGTGCTAAGGGAGTAATAATGCTTACTTAAGAATCTAATTAATTAAGAAAAAATCCTTGTAAAATAAATATTTTTTTTAATTTCCAGTAATGTATGTTTATCAGAGATAGTTAATTATTACTTTTAATTCATTTCATTGATATAT
>JAOUZG010022948.1:4076686-4095165 GCA_026289955.1 Argiope argentata
TTTAATTAAAATATTTTAGCTGATGATACTAAAATATTTTAATTAAATTAATTTTAAAAGAAATAAATATTAGACAAAAATAGGAAATTTAGAAATATAGCAACTAAATATATTTTCATCAACTTTTCAAGATCATGTTAGTTTAAAGCAGAAGCTATTCTTCTTTTAATTGTTCTGAAAGAAATGGCAATTTTCAGACATTGTTTCCAAAGATGCAGATTATCATACATATCTTTCCTTTACTTGAAAACAATAAGTTGCCCCGATATTAAAGTATACATATCGTCATATTTTTTTCAAATTCTAATTTTGTTTTCTACCCACCAGCATAAAAGATATATGAGAGACAATATTATTTCGACGACTTTCTAAATATAAATTCGACAAAGAAACGAGTTTTCTCTTAACCGTATTTGAAAGAAAGAAACAAGTCTTTTTCTTATTTTTCACCCGGAGACATTCATGTATTGTTTTCAAAGATTCAGCTTATCTCTTCTTTCTTCCTACCCCTGAAAACATTTACGTGCTCTCAGAGCAATCTACCTCGCCAGAAGACTCTCCCGTAAATAACTTCAGAATTGTAATCTGAAGTGTCAACTCCTCCTCAACCTCTCATCATCAGTGTCAACAGATTAGTTGTGACGTCTTATAGGCTCGGCGGGATTGTGTTCAGTTGATAAACTGGATGTAAAACTTTCTGTAGGAGAGGGTGGAGGAGAACCAAGGAAGAGGGCTGACTTGTAGCAATATTACTAGTCTGATTTCGTTTCAAACAAAAAAAATCTTAAGCCTTAAGTTAAATAACTATGTTTCATAATTCTTTTCCTTTCTTTTTTAAAGTGGATATCTGTATGTATTTTCATATAGGCATTACTGTATTTAATAAACGGATCGTAACTCTGAATATTCAGAAAAAATTCAACTGGAGGAGTATTTATATTCTGATCTCTTATTTTTTTTACATTTGTTTGAGAAAGAATGTAAAATTTATATTTATATTATTCATTTTATATATATTCATTACGTGTTACATACTTACCGTTACTTGCAATATTTGGTCATTTTCCGCTTCGGATATTTGGTTATTAAATTATATTCATTGTCTTTTATGGTAATGTTTAGATATGCAAGTTTCATTTATAAATAGTCCTGTTACTATTATCCTAACCGATCTTCGGATTCCAAATAGCTAGAAATGTATATTATATTTTTGAAAATTCTACATAAAATGATCCATGTAAATTAATTTGATGATGCAATAAATTAATTTATTTATAATAATTATCAAACTACCAGAGCCAAATACTGCAGTTGATTCACTTTCACTTAAAGGGTAAGCATAGAATTTCTCACATTCAAATGACGTTATTTTACAACACTGATTTTTTGAATAACATGATAAGAATCCTTCGACATCTGGTACTGATTTTGCGAAATACGTTTTTTCTTTCATTTAGATTTTTATCTCAGACTATACAAGGTAGTTATTAAAAATACCATTTGCCAAAATTTGAGCTTCAAGAGAGTACACTGTTCCAAAGAATGGAATACAATGTAGAATGGTAAAAAAAACAATATTCCAAATCTTAAAGTTACGATTATTGTGAAAAAATTTCAAATAATATTATTTTCTTTTTTTGTAAAGACATGATTCCTCACTGTAAAAATATTAATGAAGCTTAAAAATTCTTTTTTTTTTTGGCACGAGAAATTACGGCGGAAAGCAGAGGCTAAGAAAATAATAAAAATAACTAAGAAAACACCGAGTAGCAGTAGTAATCTTTATGTTTGTCAAATTGTTGACATATTTGTCCTCAATTTCAATGATTGCAGAAGTTACATAATTTTGCAAAACGAATTATGAAAAGACAAATCAGCGGAATCACATATTGAGTAGCATCTTTCCAATCGGACACAATTTGTACACTCTATACATATACTTTATCTTTTAGGTACTCCCATAGCCAGAAATCTATTGAAGTAAATAGTATTTGAGTAAACTCTTTAAACTCGCTGGCTACAAAAAAAAGAAATAAATTAGAGCCAAGAGTATTGAGTTAAGAAAAGTTTGTTTCAAGGCTCTAAATGGGGAACCGCCCACACATTCACATTTGCATACGCAAGTCAGGCAACTCATCCTGATAAACAATAAATCATATCTACTACTCATTATCGTATATATATTATACAGCTTCACCAGTAATGTCTACAAAATTGAAAATGATGAAGATTCTTGTCATCCTGCATCACACAATTCCTTTTGCTTAATAGAAAGAAAGGGAAATCAAATCATGAGAATTGCAATCCATGAAGTATTTAAGGTTTTTCGATCTTACATTATCGATTAACCAGAAATGTGCTTCATCTGTTCGTAGAATACGTAAATGCCAGTTGCTATCGACTTGTTGCTCTCGAATGTGACTTACATTGGGTGAAGAATTCTTTAGAAAAGTCCAGTCATAGTTGTTAATAATCTTCTTGCAGCACTTGAACACACCAAAACTGGTATAGAAACTCTTGATGAACATCTTGTAGAATTCGGGCACCTAACAAGTATAAAATTCACTGAGCATTTTAAATGCAATTTGGCCAATTACTAAGCACATTTTTGTAAGAATCACAATGACACAAGAAGGTCACTCAGGACACGATTGATTAATGTGCAATCAGTTTCTTCAAATTTTCGTTTCAACTTTCATGCATCATGTACAGATCTCGGGCTTTGTCGTAGTCAATCGTTTCTATGACTGCTCAGTGTTTCCTCTTTTGCATTTTGTTCATTCAGGCTATAAAACTTTACTAATTAACTTCGTTATTTATTGAAGGAAGCTTTTTATTTAAGTCAAAGGGCAAGAGAACAAGACGCAACATCCAAATCAAGGTGTCATTTCAATGTCAACTTGAAGAGTTCAATATTGAAAGAGGAAATTTATCTACATTCATTGCTTTTTCTAGTTTCATGAGAGATTCAGTTGACTAGGCTCAGAATAGACGCTTACAGACAATTAGGTAGTTTTACATTGACAATGACGTCAATTTAAAAGTAATTCATCTTTCAATGAACACCTTTCGTTTCAATTTTTGTGTCTCTACTTAGGGCTGCATTTCTTCATTAAATTTACAGATCTGATGTACTTTAAAGTTCTTTTATTGTGAAAATCAATACGTTTCGGTAAAAAATTAAATATTTGAATGTGAAACATTTGAGTTGCAATTATAAGATCTGCACTATTATTTTTCACACCATTCTTTAAAACATAATGTATACTCCTTGCAGGCTGTATGTTGGCAAATTATTTTAAATATCGTTAAAACTTTTAATAAGGTTTCATAAATTTTAATAATGTATATATAGAAGGCAAAAAGTACCGATATCAAACGATTATATTTCTAAAATTTTTACTGGAAATATTTCAGAATATGCATTGAATGTAAGCTGCGTGCAAATCGTTGCATCTTTCCTCTGAGACGCCTTTCCAACAATTAATTGCACCTGCTCTGATTTGTTCAACTGATTTTATAATCACCCTGACAGCAGATTATGCACATACAAACCAATTTTCACTCTCCACTTCGATGTTTAATTATTTTCTTAAATAAAGGTTAATTAATGCAAGGAAATATGCTATTCTAGAGAAGAGGATAATTGCATCACTTAATAATAATTTAGTTTGTTTCATGTAAAATAGCAACAGAGGAAACGTAGTTGATTAAAATAAATACAGAATTGCTTAGTGCATATAAGTGCTTACTAGTAATTTTCTTAATGTATACATGCAAACATGCAACAGTGAATCCCAGCAATGAATCAGCTGTGAAATGCTGAATGGTTATGAATTCGTAGACTCAATTGCAGTTGGTTACTAGAACTGAATAATAGATAATTAGGGAACGTATTTAAAAAATAATGTTTGATAAAAATTATAAAGTTAGGAATGCTCTGTATAATAAATTACTTTGAAATTTTTTTAATTTAACGGTTGGTTAGGCTTAGATTAAAATGTTTCACTAGAAAATATCCAAGTGTCCGTCGTTATATTCAAAGTCAGGTAAATGATTCAGAATGATCAAAAAACCCCTTTTTGAATAACCTATAAATATGTTGATTACAAAAACTTTCAACTATTAAAAATATATTTTTGTATTATATAGGCTGATCATAAATGAAATTATTTAAATTCATAAAACTGACAAAGAACATATTTCTCCAAATAGTACCCATTTTCATAAGTATCCTATTTAGAAAATGAATAATTTAATTTCAAAGAAATTACGAAAAAAGATTATATTTTAGGCCCCGGGAAACATAAGTAGTTCTACAATTTCATTTCAAGTATCCAAATAATCATGAACAGAAACGTCTTATTTTAGCAGCTAGCGATTAATGGATTCTGTAATTCATAAATATTTCTATCCCTTATAGTTCCATTACCCTATCTAACTTTTATTGTAAGAGGGACAGATATTTTTTTCACGGAAACTGGGAGCTTAGTTCTTGTTTTTACATATTTATCATTACACTTAATCAAGTAACACTTTCAAGTAATTTCGTAAATCAATTTAAAGGGTAAGTTATACAGACTCTCCGACCCGGCCATAGACACTCTAAATGAACCACAAAACTGAATGACCAGACTGTCGCGACAGTAACACTGGTGGAAACTGTTTTAAAGTCCTAAAGGCCATCACCGGTCAAGGTACAACCCTTCGTGTAGGAAGTACGCCCTGTAATCGACGGGAGGTACCAAAACCACACATATTAGTGTACCCTTCAGGATGGCGAGATTCAACGGCTATGCCGGAAACATCTCATTCTCATTTAGAGGTGTACCCCGAGGGGTCAGTTTAACGGGGGAAGACCAATGAACATTTTGGTACATTATAATAAAACAATAGAAATTGCAAAAACAATGAGCTTAAATTGAATTTGCGTTAAACATAATTGATTTATTTACATTAATTTATGATATATTTATGTTTCGTTGTTTTGTAAATCAATATAATATTAAATTAAAAAATCCTTCCAAATTAAATGATCCAGAATTGCTATAATTATTTTATAAAGATTCTTCAAATTATATTTTATAAAACTTTCAAGATAGTAGAATTTTTAAAAATATCCCAAATAACATTTTATATTTTTGCTTTCTTTTTTTTAAATGAAATTCCAAATAAATTGTAAATTAAAGAACTATAATAAAAAGCATAGCATTCATGTGAACCAAGTCTGACTTTTCTAAGAATTTTTTAAAAATTTTCTATAATGTATTTAAAGATTTCTATAATGTATTCGGAATCAAAAATTTATTTTCTTTGATATACCATACATATTCCTTCTAGATAATCTAAAAAATTCCCATAAGAGATACGGATATTTCAGAATTATTGGTAATTAAAAATAAAGTTAAATATAACTTTATAAATTATAATATAAAAAATATTTCATATAAATTAAGTTATATAAATATAACTTAATTTATATGAAATTCTTCACATAATAAAAACTGCTTGTTTTCAAACCTCCTTTAGAAACTTCGGAAATAAATTGAGGAGACCTTATCATTTTATCTTTACCACCGCAGATATATATTTAACGATTGCCTCAGGCTCATATGTATGCATACATGTCTAGACAATCATCTGGGAATAGCTTAAATATATATATTGGTGTTTAACTTCGGAAGCATCAATATATTAAGCTCAGCTTTTCTGCTTCCTTTACCATTTTAGTTTTATTTAAAAGATAATTTCTTGTTAGAGTACGAGAAACCAAAAAAGGCAATCCCAGGATCAAGTATGTTTCCGGTTAATGCATTAAATCTTATCTGCTGTAGGATTTTGTTTTAAAGTGCAGTAATTAAGGCATTTAAGGTTTCCCAATGCTCTGTATAAAATATTTCGTCCGTATCAGAAGGAATCGCCATTTGTTCTCCACAGCACTCTGAAACTCCGCAGGATAAAGATTCTTCTTTTTCCGGAAGTGCTTTTGCGTCAGAGGATCGTTGTCACTTCCGGAATGAATGAAGGAAGTACATTCATTTTAATTAACTATCGGGTAAAAGTTTGAAATCGGAATTTCGACGACTTTCTTTCCTGTACGACTTGAAATATAATGCAGTAAAAATCGCTCAGGACATGTAAATTTACATGATTATTTTACATAATTCTTTCTGATGTTCTAATCTTTTAAATTAGAAACATACCCTAAGTTTATAATTAAAAAATAAACATTTCAGACCAGGTATTTATAGAGCAATAAAAGAAGAAATTGAATTTTTCATCAAAAATCTAGAGATGAAAGTAAATATTAAAGTCTGAAGCATAATTGGAAAACACTGACAGAAATACTCCAAATCAATTGTAATTCAAAGGATATTTCTCATACATTTTAACTTTTAAGCATTTTTAAAGAATTTTTTCAACTTAATGATATTCGTAGTTGATAAAATTTCTTATATTATTGTTTTAATTTCTAAACACGCTTACAATTTCATTTTGATGAGATTTTTGTGGAACAATTAGAATTTGTCCTTTTAGGGAAAAACAAAAATGTTTCTCTGAAAAAATCACTCATTTTTATTAATTATTTTTCCACCATTTTGTCTTTAAATTTTTTCATAATTCCTTATCATACTAATTATTCATAACCCATCATTATAAGATACTGATATTAATTCCCTATTAAATTCTCAATGAGGTGAAATCGTGTTTATGTGATCAAATTTTGATAAATTTTGATATTCAACTGATATTTATTTTATTGAAATCGATTATATTCTTATGATTTAGATGAAACTCATCGTGCGGATTTTGAAAGGTATCTGCAAACTGATTTGAGGGAAACGAACAAAATATTATGGAATGAAATAAGATTCCATGAAGATTGATGCTATACGAAAAGTGTAGTTAATCATATAACTGTAACTGCTCCACTGTTTCAGATAAGTTAATTTTGTATGAATAATTGCTTGGATTTGGGCTTATTCATATCAAAATTTTCCGTATTAAAACTGTTCGAAATATATATACATATGATTTTATATATAGAGAGAAATATGATTTTATTTATATATATATATATGATATATTTATATTTACATATATAAATATATATACATATAATTTTATTTATATTTTACTATATTATTCGAAACAAAAAACAAAAATGCATCCGCCAGTTGAATAATATACAATATACACAAGAACAGTTCATATACAATGCCTAATATTTCAGAATGTTCACAATAAGTGTTGAATTTTTCATAGACAGTCTAATCTAAAGTGTGACAGGTTGCCTTTAAAGCTAAGTCAGTGACATTTATTAACTTGGAAACATATTTTTCTTTTCACGAAGAAATGTTTCTGCCTTAAAGTATAACCGTTTACTGCGATAAGACAACAACTCTCTAGAGAATGTCATTCGAGACTGAGAATTTTATAGTATCCCTGCAGACGTAGAAACTTCACCAACTAAAATTTATTGCTCACTGTGCTGCAGACGTTCAGATCCAAAATAAAAATCCTAAGAGTGTGAATTTTCTTAGATAGAGCAAAATGGTTAACTGTGCTCAAATATTTTTGATTTTTTTTTGCTATTATCTTTTTTACATATTTTTTAATTAAATTATGAAATAAATGATAAAATATGAATCTTTGAAAACAACATTTTATTGAAAAATTACTTTGAATCTTTATAATAACTGACATGACGAACAAAAAATCATAATCTACATTACAATTCTGCTTTAAAGTAGTCAGAGAAAGAAGCAGCATACATTTTTTTGTTATTTATTGAGGTACTGGCGTAGATAAGATGAAATAAATATTTGAAATAACGTCTGCTGAATTCCTTTGTTAATACACCGCGTTTCTCAATCTTTAAAATTATTTCTTCGTGTTGTTGTTGTTACTTATGGCACTTGCCATAGAACAAGCCCCACTGATAAAAGCATCAGTAGATTTAAGCCCAATGAACGTCTCTAGTTTTCGAAGTAGCGTCAACTAGGGCCAAGAGTACGCCTCAGATACACACTCATCACAATTTCACTTGCACAGCCACTTTTTAAAGGGGGGCTCAGTCACACATCTCTCAGATAGCACACAGAAGAACAACCATGCCCGAACCGGGACTCCCAGAACACGAGGAAGACGCGCTACGTCTCAGCATTTCTTATTGAATTTATTTCACATCCACACAAATTGAATTCTATGAAGTATCTGATCTTGTTATTTTTCTAAAGCAAGTCTTTAGAAATAAATAAGTAAGAGAACAAAATTACATGAGTTGACTGATTACATCTAGACGGATAATTTTATTATTTTATTCAATCGACATTTGAGTATCGCTGATTATAATATTTCGAAGAAATAAATCAAACTGCTTTTCATATTAGTTTATCAATATTTATAATAGAAAATTTAAAATCAGGGAATTAAAGGGAAAATTTTAATTCAAATTGCGAAAATATGTCAAACATTAATTATCTTGATAAAGCCGATAAACACATTTGAAATTTCAAATTCATTTTCTTTTCTATTTACGTTCTATATGAACCTCTGTCTCAGTTTTAAAAGTACTTCCTTATAATAAACACTGTCATTTTGACTAATGTTGTATGTGATTGCAATATCCGTGTGTTTATTTCTCTGCTCTCAGGAGATGGCGGCTGACCTTCGGCATTTGCTGAAAGGAACATTTGCTGAAAGGAAGTGTAAAATGGATAGGAAGTTGCCGAGACATAACAGGTTTGTAATAAATATGATTGTTGATATCTCCTGACTTATCTAAATAGACTTTTCTGATATCCTTTGATGTTTACATTTCAGCTATGTTTGTGTGATGGAAGGAAAATAGCTCAAAAATTATTTACATCTTTAAAAAATTTCTTAATCAGAAATAAATTTTCTTAGATCATAATCTCAAGATGATAGATTTGGCTCTTCAGTCTAGTATCCGAATAAATTTCTTTCAGCAAATTAGTAACTCTATAATTAAAATCGATTTTCCAATTTTGAAACTGGAATTCTGATTCCCCAGAAAAGCATTTGTCCAGATGAATCAGCTAGACAGGTTAATCTATTTTCAAGTCATTATATATTAAATATTTTTTTCATTTGTATTATATGAAAGAAACTTGAAGATCCATTCACGATTTTGCCTGAAAACAATTATTCAAATCTAGAAATTTAAATATATATATATCATCTCTAAATGAATTCAAATTTGATAAACAAATGGATTTTTTTCATTATAAATTTCCCATTATTCATGATTTCCTTTCGAATACAAGACATTAGTTCAATTTTTTTAAAAATTCATATTTCTGGAGAAAGATGATTCTAAATAATCAACAAATAAAAAGGATGTTACCCTTTTCCTATTAATAGTTAAATTCAACTTCTCGTTGGGCAATGAAGAACAGTCAAATCGTTTGCTACTTTTTATCTAAAATACATTGAAATATCTTTATCTTAATTTATATTTTTAATCTCCAAAATTTATCTTTTATACATTTCATTATTTTCGTTTAGATTATTTTTTCAAGAATATTCTCATATTTCTTGAAAAATACGTTCATTACACTTTTTAATTTTAGATGCCATTATAAAACTAGAAAAAACATTAGTAGTAGTCACGCTGATATTAGATATCTTAAGGAACGCATCTGTATACTGCTTTCAAAGTTTTATAGTGTAGATTAAAGACAAAATGTCAGGACGTCACCTAATACATTGTTCTTCTAAAACGTAAGTTGGATCACACGTCATTCTAGATCAGTTGCGACAAAAGGATATTCCAACAAGGAAATATATTTTACTGCTTAAATCTTGAGACATTACTCAACTTAGCCCTTAGTTGGGGAGGTGCGGTCTGTCAGACCGCTACTGATGGACTTTCTATCACCTCTATCCTATTTTTTTTATCTAAATTGAATGGATTGACCTTGTAGTTTTTTGTTTCATAACCTTCACTACACATGCTCTTTATCAACCGGTTTAAGTATATACTTTAAAAAAATTTCAGCTATTTCTTTGTGCGTCATCTTTAAGATTGCACTTCTCTTTCTAATGTCCAGTATTATACAAGACTTAGCAGATGTCTTTATAACTTATTCCTCGAAGTATAAACCAATTTACTGATCCTCTTATGAAGCAGATCTACAAAGATTTTTAAATGAAGCAGAAAGCGATTTTAGTGATGAGGATAATTGTTTAATATATTATTCTCAATGACAGTTCGCATTCGACTCATTCTGATATGTCCAAACATAATTAATATTTCAAGTCATAATGCATTTTGAAAACTATATAAAATATATTAATATAACAAGAGATTTATCTACAGAATTTATAGACTGATTTTTACACTAGTATTCAATCTGTGAGTTTAAAATCCTCTTGAAAACCGTGCTACGAAAGGTATACGAGCCTATAAAAATAGGTCCATTTTACCCATTGTTGAGTTTTACATTATATTGTTTTATATATCTCTTTATATACTGGAAAAATAAATATGATTTAAAAAGTAAAAAGTAATAAGTTTTTTTTCAACAATTTTATTTATTATAACATATAATTTTAGAAGAAAATGTATTTCCTATAGCGATTACTTTTTTTCAATGATAATAAATTTTGAAAAATTTCTTAAACATATATATATATCAAGAAAAATATCTGAAGAATAAATTGGCAAATTTTCATGCTAATCCATTCATTAGAAAAATTAATTTGCGTGTAAAGTTTAGGCGACCTCATAGACAAACCCTCCCCATTTAATCCTAAAATTTTACCTCAACAGTTAAGGGTTAAGTTGATCTGACAAATGCTATATTTTAAACCAAATAAAATTGCGTAGAAATTTTAAAGACAGCACCAACGGATTCAGATTTTTTTTGGGGGGGGCAGAGCGTTTGCTCTAAAAATCAGTAATGAAAAGATAGTTAATTGGAGAAACTGCATGTATGATTATTCTTTAATTTCCTAATTAATATATTTTTTTACTTCTCAATGTATAAAAAAGTCAACTCTGAATTGATAACATCTGTGGAATGGTGCAATTGTGAGCTTATAAGGCTGTAAAATCCTTGGGGTTAAGGTTTTCGGGATTCTAGACATAAGGTATCCTAACTATAGGCATATAGATATTAATATTTTCCTACATCATAGGACTAAAACAGAGGGATCATGTTGTAACATTTTTATTCAAAACTGACACTATTTTCACTACTAATCTATGGACTATTTAGGAAAAACAAGTAGAAGAAAAGAATTTTAAAAGATAAAAGAAGACTTGGAGCATACTCGAAAAAATTAAATTTCACTATGAACAATGGTTCTGAAAAAGAATACGATTAACAAAAAAAAGCATTCATATCCTCAAATTTGAATACTGAGACCATCAGCATTCACGATGAAAGCAAGTTAAATAAGATAAACATATAAAGATATTTTCAGGGCATAACAATATTTTTCGAAACGTACCGCTGGATTCTGAAGGTCAGTCAACCGATCGTATGCCCTTTACCCTGGGGATCTAGCGAAATCGTTCACTGAGTTATATTACATCAGATCATAAATTGAGCCAAATTTATCTTTCTTATTCCCAAACCCTAAAAAAACTTAGACCGAGCCGAGACATAATAATAATAAATTGTACCAGTCTGAATTAAATATAAATGCTATGCTATTTAAACCACAAAACTAAAAGTGAAAAAAATTGTGTTCAATATTTAATCATTTGGACTCGACAAATAACTTTGAACTCATTTATTTTTATCTTTATACAAACACTTTCGGTTGCTCAAATTAAATTTAATGAATGATTTTTTATGTCTGGAAGAACGTAAATTTTTTTCTTATTTATTAAAAAATAACACACCAGAAAAAATAAATAATACATTAATTAAATTATTAAATATAAAGTTATATGATTATTCGTTTATCAATATTAAAGTGTTAAAAAAGAGAGCATTAGTATTTAAATATGAGTATATATGCTCTCTTTGTTATATTCTTCGATTAAAAATTTAAGATTTTATTTATTTAGAGTCTTTTATTTATTTATGACGTAACTCAATGATACAATTAATTTCATGAGTGTCAAAATATCTACGTACGCTTTTATATAAGAAACAAAAGTGCGCTTATTAAATTGCTGACATTATAAGTAATGAATTAAAAGTCAATACTATTTTATCGGTCAGTAAAAAAAGGCAACTTTTGTCTGTTGATTCGAAAGTTGTAAAGATTAAAGATCAAGGCTTTTTTTAATAGGTTCGCTACTTGTTCGTATAGTTTAATCTTTGAATAATTTTCATTATGTAGTTGTTATTACATTATTTCTAAACGGAGAAAATAAATTAATATTTTCATGAGGTAATGTCTTTTTTTAAATGTTTTTCTACTTAATTTAGCTAAAAAGAAATCTCTTTAAAAATTCTGATTCACTTATTTTCATAAATAATTACTTTCAAATGTGAGAATTAGTATTAGTTAGCGGTTTTTGGAAGCTATACTATTTATAAATTTTAAGAATTGTCGGTGAATAAACGGATAACTAAGCATTAATAATATATTTTTAATTGTTTCACTGACAAGCCAAAATGCCTGCACAACTATGCTCACTCAAGCAGAATAACCTAAAAAGGATTATATGAGTTTAATATCTTCATCATCATAATTCAAATTTGTACTATTTATTGCATTCTAAATGTAATGGGTAGCAGTAATCGTAAATAAAAATGCAAAAAATAAATAAAATTTCATTTTTTCTAGTAATTATTTATTTCTTACCGAAACCAGTAACTAAATATTTTTAATTAACAAAAGTACACATCTTTTAATTGAAAATTTTAATCAATACTATTTCTAAATTTTAGAAAGATATAGCCAAATAAAACTGAAAGATCGGAAACTTGTTTCTATGTTGTTATTACTTAGGACACTTAACAAACGCACTGACAGATGTGAAAGCTATTTAAGCAGAGTGTGTCTCTCTTTTTTTTCAATAGTGCCAACTTGGGTCAATAGTACGACTTACATACTTCATGCGACCCTTTCGCTTGCACACATCCTTTTGACAGGGAGCACATTCACATGCCTCATTAATAGAACACAGAAGAACAAACATACCCGAGGAAGAACAACCATACCATACTTCATCGTGATTTGAGCGTCGTGCCCGAGACGCCCAAATCACGATAAAGACACGTTACCTCTAAACCAGGACGCCAGCAAAAGAAAAACTTGATGCCTTTTACTACATATTTATTTGTTAATTTTTACACTTAGGAAATAAGCAATAACGAAATGTTTCATAATTCAATTGAAATGGTTAAAGTGCACAGAAAGGCTTGATATATTACAATACTAAGAGTATAATTATATCCGGAAGGAATGCAATTAAGAATAAAGATGTGATATTAAAAAGTTAGTAACCACTTATACAACTTATTTAAGCAAAGTTTTTAAAGCAAAGTTTTCAATTCGTTAATTTTATGTTGCACTAAACATTTGGAGTATTATGCAATTTAAAATATATAAGTAAGGTGGAAAAGATGAAGAGAAAAAGGAATATGGCTGCAGAGATATATATTGTATCTAATATATTGGAACTTTGATTTCCAAATATTATTAAAGAAATAATTAAAACCGTCTCTATAGATAGCTTTAAAAGTGTCATTGCTGATTGGTTTAAAAGGGGAATGTAAAGTATATTCAGATTTTCGGGAAGATTGCTCAAAAAAAAAAAAAGAAGAAGGCTAAAATATAATATAAATCAACATTATGCACGAATGCTATTTAAATATTATCAGTGCGAGATTGCGCAAGATTAAAAGATAGCTAAAATTAAATATAAAGTAACAGTAAGCTATAATGTCATTAGTAGTGAGAGATTTGCCCAACTCTAACATAGAGCTAAAATGCAATATAAAATAACAGTATGCAAAAATGTTATTAAAATATTACCAGTGAGAGTTGTTCGATATTAAAAGAGAGCTAAAATACAATATAAAGTAACTGTATTACCAGTGAGATATAAGTCTAACAAAGAGCTAAAATACAATATATCTCACTGGTAATACAGTTACTTTATAAGTCTAACAAAGAGCTAAAGTACAATATAAAGTAACTGTATAACCAATGAGATATAAGTCTAACATAGACCTGAAATACAATATAAAGAAGCCGAATACAACAATGCTATTTAAATATTTCCAAAGAGAGATTGCTCAAGATTAAAAGAGAGCTCAAATATAATATAAAGCAACAGCATGCAACAATACTAATTAAATATTACCAGTAAGAGGTTATTAGAGATTAACAGAGGGATCAAAAACAATATAAATTTATATATTTATATATTTTTAAGTTTAAAAAAAATTCCAAAACTCACAAAAACCTTCGATATATCCTTTAAGACTAAAGTTTTAACATTTATTTTAAGAATTCGGATCGATGGCGCTTTTCCGCGTAGAATTCAGTTATAGGATAGACCCGTATCCCAAGCTTCGAAAACAAAAATCCTCTTTCTCTATAAAAACTCGGGTCACACAGGAAAACATGGTGAAGCACTTCATGAATTTTGCAGTCAAACGGACTTTAAAGGCGTTCTCTTCTATATAGAACTGAGGAAAAGAAAGAAGCGATGAAGCTTTTGATCTGAAAGGGGAGTGTGCTGTAAAATTTTGAAGAGGAGTATATTTAAGTTCTGAAGTTTCTTCGAAGGAAGTGTCAAAACAAGAGGTCAAAGAAAGAATACTTAAAAAAAGGGATGGTATTTAAGCTTTCGTTCGATATCAGGGTGAATGCTAAATTTTTGAAAATACCAAAAAATTTAATTTATATAATCTTTTTCATTTTTAACGCGATCAATTACATAATACCAAATTTTATAATCAATTAAGGAATTTATTCTCAACCAATATCAATATATTCCAAAAAATAACTTATAAAGTCATTTTGGAATGATACTAAAAATTTCATATTTTTAATTCTACTCTTTAGTCACATAGCACAGTCAAATCTATTTATAATGATGTAAATAGTCACTACATTTTAATTAAACTTCTAAAATCAAATTCAACACGTACTTCCTAACATAAAAATATTTGAGATTACCAAACTTATTTTATTAGGAAATGTTATACTAAGCATGGAAAGCAATTCATTTTAAAATTAATACTATTTTAAAGATTAGTTGGTGATTCATGCTCAGGTAGGATTTAGTTAATACTTTCATTAAGGGGATGTACTAAGTATATCATTAATGAATTTACTATAAACAATTTAAAAACCGTAATAGTCTGTTAAAAAGTATATTTTTTAAATATTTTTCCGCCTCTTGGTTTCGATTTATAATTTATTTTTCTAACTATAATGGAATCCTGAATTCAGTTTCTATGAATTTTATTTATCGGTGAAATTATACTTATAGAATAAAAACGTAAATTAATTACTCGATAGAAAGTAAGTTATATTCTAAAAATTTAAAATATTTTATAACCATCTAAAGAATGTAAGTGAAATATTTTTTCTTCGAAAATTTGCTACATCAGAAAGTAAAGAAAAAATCGACCACAGAACTTCACCCTCATATCCTTGAAATTAATAAACAAAAGTTTGTAAAAATGTAATACACACTAAACAATAGCTCATTTTATTGAACAATTTATTACACAAGCATCCTCTGATGCCTTTTTTGTTTAATATTTTCGTTATTATGTGAATCATTAGTTAGTCATTGAATGATTAGCTAATATACAAGCGTTCGTATAGCTTGGCCACCTATTAACGATAATTCAATTACCTTACAAATAAATTATTATTTTTTAATAAAGTTCCATAAATAATAATTAAGCAGAGCTTTTTTTTAAAAAAAATAAAGTTTTCCACATAGAAAACCAATTTATAGACCCAGTAGTTGTAAATTGAATTGAAATTCATAGCACCAATAAGCTATTTCAAAATATATACAATAAATATCGCTTACATGTCTAAAACGTTTGATAATAGTGAGGAATTAAACAACCGGGTGTTTTAAACCATAAAATTATTTGGTAACTGTCCCATTTGACGAAACATATTTTAGTGAATACCATGGTATAATTCTTTGTATTATGAAAGAGTTTAAATAATCAACCCAAAAACATTTTCAAAGCCTACGTAGGAATTTTTCAAATATATTAATGATTAAAGAAAATCGTTTTCTCCATATAAACATTGTAAAAAATTGAAAATAAACCAAAATGTATTATTTTTTAATAGGAATTCTAAACATTTTTAATAACAACTTTGCCTCTTTTTTACCCACATAGTTAAAAATTAATAATTTATGATTCATATCTATTTCCAACATACAATAATCTAAATGTGGATTACTCACTGGTATGAATCGTAATGATTATAACTTTATTTAAGAACAGTTTTCCATTAAAAGTAGTCTTGTAATGAAATTAATCAGACAGTTTGAGCTTTTAATTAAACTTCCAAATTACGTGTGGATTCTACTGCTATGAAAAGTTGCGCGCTTATATGACGCACACCAATTTAATATCCTCTGGCGTATAAACGAGAGCTCAAAATAAATCACATATTTAAATTTACAGTTAATCAATACATTGAAAAAGCACTTTAAATTAATTTATTATCCGAATTATTGGGAAAATAACTGTTCTTTATGTAGCCAGGACATGTAGAGAGTCCCAACATAAATTACCTCTTCAAACAATTTCTAGAATATATTCTGAAGCAATATTTCAACTTAAAATTGCTCTCTGTGCACGGATTAGAATACTTCATTAAATGTGTCATCCTATTAGTGTGTTTCTTTCTTAAGCTGACAATATTCAATAAATCCTACAACAGTGTTTGACAAAATTGTATTTTTACAATATTTTTGGTATACTTCCACCAATTTTGGAAAAACGGATCTATTCACTATTAAAAATGTGCGTCCTGCAGTCGGTCTAGTCAGCAGGGTTTTTTTTTAAATTTATTTATTTATTTAAACAAAACTATAATTTTTCTTTGTATTGTTTAAACTCTTTCTTTCTAAATTGTGAAGAAGGAAGTTGAAGTAATTCGTTTTTAATAAAGTAAAGTAAAGTTTGCTTATTAGTAAAGTAAAGTAATTATTAATAAAATAAATAATAGAGTAATATCAAAAATTCATATTTTTTGAAAGATGGCTTGAAAATTAGTTCCAAGTTGCTTGATTGTTGCATTAACAAAATTGGTCGAATTATATTTAGTTAAAACATTGTTTATGAATATAGCTAAATTTAAGTATGTTTTCTGTTTTGGGGGTTCTTTATTCAACCGTTCAAAAGCCCGTTATTATAAATGTATGTTCCAGAATATTCTGATTCCAATGTTATTTTTAAAGTTTGTGCACTTATATAACAAACAATTCATGTTTATATTTTTTTAGCAATTAGTTTTTAAAAAAACAATCGGTGATTCAATTAAGTTTTGACTACACACTATTTGGTAATGAAGTGGAAAGAAAATATCTTTTAAGTGTTTATACTTTTTATAATTTTATTTCTACTTCAATTTTTTATTTCTCTCAAAAATAAAATGTTTTTTTTTCTTTCTAAAGCCACAAAAATTAATGAAAAAACTGATGAAGATTGAGAATAGGTTTCTTTTAATGAACCTCAGACGTTATCTCAATTTTTTTTTATTTAAATTATATTCTTTCACATCTGAGAAAAATCTGTACTGATTTTAAATTGACGGCGACCAATTATTTTAAAGAATTTTGGTGCAATTTCTGAAATTTATATTATTTAAACATATTCATGCCGGTGTCCAGGTACAGAGGTAGCGCGTCTTTCTCGTGATCTGGGCGTCTCGGGTTCGAGTCACTATTAGGGCATCGTAGTTTTTATGTGCATTATTTGTGAGGTGTTTGAAGGCATCCCTGTGTAAAAATAGACTGTGCAAGCGAATGTGTGCGTTCGTCATCCTTATATGAGCTAGATGTCGGACTTCTGGACCCGGGTTCTCAGGTGTCCAAACCCTCAGAAGCTACTGCCTCCCTCTTTCCGTTGTAAATTGGACTCGCCATCAAGACATATACGTTTCCCGTAATAAATGCTTAATCATAAAATTCAAATATACTGAATGTCTTTCTAAGTGAACATTTTCTGCAATAACGAATTAGAATGTAGGCTTTAAATAGTTAAAATTAAAAAAAAATATTTTAGTAAAAAGTTAACTCTTTTAAATTTTTAGACAAATGAAATTATAATAATTAAGGTAATTTTATTAACCTGTGAAAAGTTGCATGTCAGACTTTTTATAAGGTTTTTAAAAATACGGTAATTGTTTATATAATTACAAATAATTTTTGAACTTTATATTATTACAAATAATATGTATACACATATATCAGATATTTTTTTGCTTTATTTTATCCTTTATATCTATCTATCTATCTATCTATCTATCTATCTATCTATCTATCTATCTAT
>JAOUZG010022948.1:4095265-4120809 GCA_026289955.1 Argiope argentata
ATATATATATATATATATATATATATATATATATATATATTAAAATGCATGTTTAAGACAATGTTAATGTTAATTAGTTTAGTTTCAATTAGTGATTCACGTCAATTTCTATTTATTACAAGTTCATTTTAAAATACATTGAAATTGAATAATATTTCAAATTCCTGTAACAATGATTTAAAATGGATAGTAAATTTTCAAGCAAAAACATTAAAAACATAAAATATAGATTTATCATTAATCAAAATACACGAAAATCTATCCAATTTTAATATATTACTAAATCACTTTATGCATAATTTTTGGAATAAAAACAAAAATAATAATATAATTCCCTCTAATTCTGTATCCACAACATAAAAGATGGGCAAATTACTTATAATAGATTATAGTATAAATGTCATATAATTTACCTATTGAAAAAAAACCTTTAAAATAATGTTACAATTAATTACTGTAATTTCAACTGGTGGTTCACGTCCATTTCTATTTATTACGAGTTCATTTTAAAATAATTACGAATTTTTTACTTTGTATTTCTTTGTTCCGATTAGTAACTAAAATACTTTTTTAATATTTGCTTCATTATATCCTTATTTATTGAAAAAGTCGAAATAAAAGCATTCTAACAATTATTTAAAAAGCTTAATGTTCAATGCACACAATGCATAAAAAAAGGAATTATAAACAATAAATATACCACTTTAGCCAAAGGAAATATATTCTCAAAATAATCTGTATAATTTTTCATAAGAGTTAACTTTAAAAAAATAAAAATAAAATTTTTGCCCGTATTTAAATAATTAAAACTTAATTTATAAAAATACGTGATCGAAACAAAAGTACTGAAAATTACGCAATCCAAAGTTTCTATTGTCTGTGATTTTGTTGCGTCTTTTGTTTCCCCAACAAATTAATCATTCGAAATTCTTTAAATAATAATTTTTAATTTGATTCCTATTAATATCAATTGCATAAGCATTTTTTTTTCTTTTCTGAAGATACAATTGTTTTGTCATTGTGGAACATATTTTGGTTAAAATAGAATGTTACTCAATTAAAACAATTTAATGTGGATTAGAAATTAATGATTTATTGTAAATTTTGAAAACATGTTTCATCTCTATAACTTTTTTTGATATAACATTAATTTTTATTATTTTATCAATAATTTTGTTTCTGATCATAACTTGGATATAGTTAGGCTATTACATTTCTTTTCAACACATATAATGGTCTTTGACAATATTATTGCATAAACTGAGATGCTTAAATCCAGATGATGAATATTTGGGAAATATCCAGTAGTTTAGATCGATGGGAGATTTTTAACAAGGTGTTCTCAAAGTTTTCGGCATTTCAGCTAATTCCAGATGAAGGATCCCTCTAAAACATGTAACACTAAATATTCAGAAGATGTTTCATATTTAAGGTACAGAAATAATAAAACATATTTTAGATTGAGGGTATGTTTGATCAAATTTTAATAAATATAACTAACAACTAAATGGTTGATTCAATTTATTTCATAACATATAAAACAGGGAAATTTAAAAAAAACTCATCCAACTTCATAATTTTATTTAAGTAGATATTAGCAAAATGAATTGACATTATAACAGCAGTTACTGAAGCCTAGTTTCATACTAAATGGAAGCAATAAATGAAATAAAAATTATCTTCCTTTTTAAAATAATTTTTCGCCGTGCCCTTGTGATAAGCTCTTAACTCCCAAGGTCATCGTTGGCTCACTTAGAGAGATAATGAGAGAAAATATTATAATAGATATGCCATTTATTAATTCATTTAGTTTATCAATTACATTATCACTTTCAATCTTTGAGCAACTCGTATTATTTATTATTTTAGTTATTAAAAATTACGGATCACTTTTTTAAATCCGTATTAGGGTAAATTTTTATATTACTTCATTCGATTCCCTTTTATTATCATAGCCGTCTTATTTCATATATAATACTGAATCAAAAGTAAAATTTCTTAAACTAATTAATGATAGAAAGTACTAATCAGGCACCATCGTGAATTTAATCACAAATATATATGTTTAAATTCATCGCTTTGCAATTTAATATAAATGATAAAAAGTGTGATTTGATATAAATTTGATTTTTATTATGATTAATAAATTATTATTTAAAAATTTATAAAGGAACTAAAGTTATTGAATTTTAGAAATCGCTTTATCGCATCTGAGAGCATTGCATAAAACCTTGAATATTATTTGTTTCAAAAATGCTATATAAAGCTGGATATTAAGAAAATCTAAGACAAATATCCTGACATTTGAATTAAAACATAAAGGCTAAAATCAAATTCTTAAGTATTTTATGTGAAGGATAAATATACATAATAAGAAACGATATTATTTTATTACCCTTTTTAACGACTTAGTTAAAATTAACAATAAGTAGATCTATGAAACTCAGAAAATCACTTTACTTAAGAATTATACTCTGAAGAAAAATTTAAATGCAATTTTTAGCAATAGTGATATTTAAATTAACATAAATGTAATTAAAAATAAAATAAATGTATTTTATTGGGAAAGCTAATTAATTCATTCATCATTTGTCCACTAAAGAGAAATATTTGTGCATGAAGAAGAATGAATATTTCAAACGACTTTCAAGGAAAGGAAATGTTTTAATTTTTACCATATTTAAATTAGGGTCTCTGATTCAGAATAAAAATCTGTATTTTTAGTATAAGTCTATATCTCTGATGCAGAATATTTTATAAATAGAAACAATAAAAATAAATATCTAGAAGTCTATATAAATAATAAAAGTCTTTTTCAAATAAATGAATTTATCACAATTTTGTGGTTGAGTTAAAGTATATTTAATCACTGAAATGAATGATGCACGAGAAGAAAATAATGATAATTCAAAATGCAATTTTTGAAATTGCAAAAGCTTTCAGTACTAAAACTTTGTTCAAGTCTTATAAATTGTTGAAATTTCAAAAATATTCAGCTAATAATTTTGTTCCGACTCTTATAAATTTTTTTAGATGCAGAAAAAAAGATTATATAAAATGAATTACGAGGAAGCGTATGTTTGAAACAATAGAAAAATTTTATTCTTCAGTTACATGTTTATTCATCAAATTCGTGTTATGTAAATAAATTGAATATTTTTGAAAAAAAAAGGCTGTTGACTCTAGTTTTTTAAAATACTATAAGCTAATATTTCACCTAAATGGCGTCAGGTATTCTTCTCAAAGAATTATTTCTCTAATTTAAAAATAGAAATTATGTAAACTCTGCTGATATTATCTGATTTCACTATTTCAGATAGCTCATGACTAGGTTAAATTAGGTTTGAAAAGCAGATTGTGTGATGTACGAATTTTGATATTTTAATGAAGAATTTGGTTATATATGGGAGATTTTGTTAACTTATTTGCCCAAATATAAATGGATGAGATATAGAGATCATTCATTTATCTTTTGGGAGACAGCATGTCTATCTCTTTATATTCCTTAAATTCTTGAGGCAACCAGGGATCTTTAAAATAATTGTTTGTTATTTTCCTATTAGCAATTTGAAATTTTACAGGCAATCAGAGTAACGCTATAGCAGATGGCGCACAAAATTTTAAAACTTTGTATTAATTTTGAAAACTACTTAAACTTTTTTTTAAAAAAATCAATAGTTTTGAATTATTACATTGATTAATTTTGATATATAGTACTCAAACTTCAAGATTAATCCCAAGTTTTATTCCAAAAGGGTTAGGAGAAAGTAATAATAAAAATTGGATTGTTTTTCAACAAATTTACAGCAGCTGGAACATTTTTCATTGACGTTATTTATCGCAAATAATATATTATATTACCCCCTAATTTATTAAGAAATTAATATAATGCTTTAAAATTTTGTGTCATCTCCTATAGTGTTACTCTGAACGCCTGTAAAATTTCAAATTGCTTAGGGGAAAATAACAAAAAATCATTTTAAAGGTCCCTGTTCGTCTTAAGCAAAAGAAATTATTTCATGATTCTTTTGTTCAGTCATAAAAATCTGCGTAGAGATTATATAAAATGACTCTGTATAAGCAGAATTCAGCAAGAAATTTTTTTAAAGTGAATTATGTTAAAGATATGGTCTGTGTTATAGAAAGTTGCAAAATCTTGGAGATAAATCTTACAGCTCCTTTAATTTCCTTTTAAATATGTAGATATTTAATTGCTTTATATAAATAATTTGCCTTATAGATAACTGAACAAAACATTTTATTAAATCAGTAAAAATTTTACCATACATAGATGTATTATATACTTAAATTTATTCAAAATTTTATATACTTCAAAAATTAATAAACGTTATATTTCATGTTAATAACTGCTAAGTGTTTTTATTCTTAAGTCAACAGATTCTCATAAATCTGAAGATAATTTAATCCCTTTATCAATGGCGATGCTCTTTTCAACCGAGTAGCTTTCATTCTTGTGAAAACAATCACGTATTTTTAGAGTGAAATGAAACTTTTATTTATTCAACCCGAAGACTTTATCAGAAAATCGATAATGTTAGGTTACCTTCAAAAGAAGAGAAAAAAAAAGACGTACATAAATTGCCGAAACGATTTCGCTGACAAACATATATTCTCTCCATTAATACTACTTCGGAATCCAAATGTGTTTTGGAAATTTCTTTGTTGAAATCGATTGAAAGAGATTTCTGTATCTGTGGCCTTTTTTTTAAATAAAACTTTGCTCGTTAAGGGAAGAAGAGAAAGTTTTAATACATTATTAAACTCTGAAACCTTAAATGCTTAATAGTCGAATTCATTTCCAAGAAAGCACGTAGTTTCTTCGGATTGCTGATAATGTTAATTAAAGAACTATTGTGTGGCGAAAAGGAAACAAGACTTCTTCAGAGGTTTAATGAATTCAGTGGATATATAAAGTAACCATTTATTGCGTGTCGTTGATAAAAAATGTAGATAATCGCCCATTGGGTTTTTATTTTTAAATGTTGACAATGAACATTTGATGTCGCTTAAAATCAAACGACTAAACATAAAAGAGTATTTCTTCCATATTGTATTATTATTACTGTTTTTATTTAGTTTTATTTATTATTTTTATCACAACCAAAATGTTGTTGTTATTAGTGTACTTGCCATGAATAAGCTTTGCCGAGGCATCAGCCAGTTTTTACCCGACTGAAATATCTCTTGCTTTGAACAGCACCAATTGGGTCAAAAGTACGACTTAGGTAATCACTCATCACATTCTCTTACATAGCCCCTTTTTATAGGGGTAACATTCATACGCCTTACAGATAAAGCACAGGAGAACAACCTTGCTCTAATCGAGACTCGAACGCCGGGCGTCTAAACCCCAGGGAAGACACGCTACCCCTATGCCAGGGTGCCGGTTAAACTCAAAGTATTTATTAAAAATGATGTTTAAATAAAGTAGAGTAAAAGTTTATTTTTCGAAATGTATTATTTTATACCATACATCAAGTTTTTATGATTTCAAAGCACTTTAAAGACAATATGATAAACGACATACATTCTTTTAATGTATAATAAGTAAAAAAGTAGCACTCAAAATAAATTTTAAAGGCCTTTTACCTTTATTTTTTGCTAGAAAATTGAGCGGTGGTGTTCATAATTAAACTAGAGTTTGAAAAGATATTTCATAAAATGTTTCTCATTATATATTTCTTTAATTCTGAGGTAGTTTTTATAATATAAATAAATTTCAATATTCAGATAAATTACTTTCTGATTCTTTATCGGATAATATCTGACTTATTTTAGTAATTAATGATACAACATAATATTTCTAATACCAAAATAAAATTAAATCAAAATATTGCACAAAGAATTTAATGACATATAACATGCTTATAACAACATATAACAAGTGTTTCTTAAATTACTTACCAATTTTGGAAAGGAATTATAGATCTGAAAGCTGATTTCGAAATATATGTCAACATTATAGTTAAAAAATATGGTTGTAATCAAGAAGACTTGAAAGACCTAGAAAATATCAAAATTTTATTAGTGAGGTCGCATTAAAGTTTCATTAAGCATGATATATACTTAGAAAGAAAATTTTCAAAGTAGGTTTTCAGCATTGTGGCTGTAACCTACAACATTTCTTTGACATTGCCAGATTTAGATTCCTAAAAATTATTGAAATTCTTTGAATATCAATGATAGTACCAGTTGCAAACGTTCAATGCAAAAATCAATATTTATGTTGTCCTTTTTTTGTTATTGCAACGAATATTCCGCAAAAATTGTAATCTCTCCATCTGACAACTGACAGCCTGATTGGAAGATGATACACTGAACCTTCATTATCAATTTGATCAATGCATTATTCTTTCAAATGGACCTAATAATCTATTGAGTTAAATTATAACCAAGCTAAATAAAAATTTCATTAATGATGATATATAAATTATAAAGAATAATTTTATAGCAGGTGTGCAAGCATGCGGCTATAAGCTACAACACTTCTTTACCATTGCCAGATTAATATTCATAAATATTCTTGGAATTATTTGGATATCAATGACTGTAGCAGTTGCGACCGTTCATTGCAAAAAGTAATACTTATATTGCTCATTTTCTGCTATTGTAACAAATTTTCTGCAAAAACTGTAATCCCTCCATCTGACAACTGACTTCCTGATTGGAAGATGATACACTGAACCTTAATTATTAATTAGATCAATGAATTACTATTTCAAATAAACCAACAATCTATTAGGTTAAATTATAACTACGATATATAAAAATTTCATTAATGATGATATATAAATTAAAAAATACAATTTTATAGAAAGTGTGCAGCATGGCGACTATAAGCTACAACACTTCTTTGACATTGCCAGAAAAGATACATAAATATACTTGGGATTCATTGGTCAATGACAGTGACAGTTGAGACTATTCAATGCAAAAAGCAATATTTATGTTGCTCATTTTCTGTTATTGCAACGAATATCCCGTAAAAACTGTAATTCCTTTATCTGACAACTGACTTCCCGATTGGTGGACGATACGCTGAACTTTAACTATTTATTTGATCAATGCATTACTCTTTTAAATGGACCAATAATCTATTGGGTTAAATTATAAGCTAAGCTAAACAAATAAAGAGATAAAAATGACATTTGTTTAAATGAAGGGAAATAAAACATATATATTTTAATACAAAATTAAAATTTCACTATATAACTTGTGACTATTCTGTGGTTTATTGAAACTGCATTCTTTCCGTTTGAGCTCTTAAGCTATTGCTTTTTGCATATCATTTGAAAATTATTATTTGGGCATTATTTTGGGATTTTAATACACCTTTTGTTTAAAGAAGGGTGATAAGTGAATGCTTGGATTTTTTTTTCGTCTCAAAATTCCAGTATAGTCAACCCTTCATGTTTTGATGTTATTTGAAATCAAATATATAAGAATACTTGAAACATTGGACATTTCATAGTTAGTGATGACAGTACCACATATTTATTTCTAGTTTACTGAATGGAAAGAAAATTGCAGAGCCTTGGAACGATAGACACATTTTATACTAATAAAGAGGTTTCTAAAACTATCAAAAATGAGAAGCAGTTTGAAAAAATGGTGTAGAATATTTCTCAATATCCTTTTTACTATGATTTAAATAATACAATTAAGGGTATATTTTGTAAATAAAAAATAAAAACAAATTTACTTTTGCATTTTTTTTGTGAATACAAATTTATAATTTCTTGATTAATAATTCTTTTTTATGTTCCTTTTTTTCAAACATCAAAATTTTTTGTGGAATAATTCAGAATTACAAATAGAAATTATTGAGGTTATCTTTAAATTTCTAGACGAATAAATGCATTATCAAATTACTTTTACAGGCAAAAATATTCCTCGGAATAATATATAATATTAATTTATGATAAAAAGATAAATTTTAGAAATTTGAAATTTCGAAATTGAATTGGTTCCAAACAAGTAAAAGATATCCTTAATGAAAAACATTTTAAATAGAATAAACAAAGAAATTTTAATTTAAATATTCAAGTCTAATACCGAGAAAATTATGTTTATATTACAGTGACGTTATAGAGAATCCAGAGAAAAAATTTTTACTTCTTCAAAAGCTTACGAAACACATATTTCATAATTTCTCCTAGATATTAAAGACATAAAAATACTCAACTTTTAAATTGAGATATGAAGATATTAAGAAATATTTTACCAATTTAATAATCATTACAGATAGATAAAAATTTAATATGCGTGTCTCTTTGTCTTATAATGATAATTTCGAGTACAATAATCACATGACCATGTGTTTTTAATTGACTTAAAATTGAAAAAAATCCTTATCATTTTTCTGTATCTATTAATCATTTGCTTTTTCTTTTCAATTTTTACACCTATTTATTTAACTTGACTTCTTTCATGCTAATAATTTTGGAATTTATATGATTTTATTAAATTCCGGATGAGCTAAATTTCAGAAATTTTCATGCTTATCCTAATCATTTGGATGGTATTAAACTATTTGAATAATTTTAAATTTTAAATTTTAGCTAGAAGATTTATTTATGAAATCCGATTCATTTAATTAAATGATTCATTACTAGAGATTCTATCTGGTGATTTTTTTTGGGGAAAAAATCTTTATAGAAAGATTTTATAAAGTTTGTAATAAAGAGAAATAATTCACAAGGAAAAAAATAATTAAAATAATTAAAATGTCTTTTTAAATATGTTACTGGATTCCAGTCCAGAGCTTGAAGAATTAATAAACTGAGCAAAAACAATATTTGTTGATTTAAACAACCGCATAATTTCTTGCTATATTTTTTTACAAACAACCGAGAAATTAAAAATATTTGAAAAATAAAGAAGTGGTTTAAGCCAGTTCCGTCTTCATAAGAATTACTTAAAACTAAAGTATAATAAAACAAATTTCTAGTCTTATATAAATTGGAGATAAGTCTCATTTTTCGAAGAACTATTTCATAGTTTAATAGAGTTTGTAATTTTCAAAACATGTCTCAAATGATAAATTACTTAGTTCCTTCAGTAGATTTATTATCATGAAGATAATTAGAATTCATTAAATGAAAGAAAGAAAACTGACTTGAAAAGCTGAGAAAATCTGATTAAGAAAATGATCTAAATAAGAAAGAAATCATAGTTAAACAAATAATCTCTTCTTTTGAACAAAACTAATTATAAGTGTACTGAAACGGATGCTGTAAAATTTTACTTATCTCTTTTTGCATAAAAATTAATTTCCCCCTTTTTTTTCTTCCTGATACTTCTGAAAAATTCTTTTCCTTTGTATATTTATCCCTATTATGATATGAAATGACATTTTTATGGAATCTAGATAATAATGAAATAAAAGTAAATGGTAATATTCTCAAAAGCACTGAAAAGCATTGAAAATATAAAGTTATCATCATTCTCTCTCTCTCTCTCTCTCTCTCTCTCTCTCTCTATATATATATATATATATATATATATATATATATATATATATATATGACCTATAATTGAATATTAAATTATTCGTCTTTTCATGAGATATTGATAATATTAAAAAAGATGAGCTCATGGACTACAATCCACAAGAAAATGTAGAAATATAACTCACAATACACAAAAAAATTCAATACTCAAATTCAAGGAAAGAAAAATTATTTTCCAAAATTAGAAAGAAATCTCGATAGAAATAAAATCTGTATCATAATTTAATTAACCTAATATCGTTATGATTAATCTTTTTGAATTTATATTTCAGATTTTTTAATCTCATACATAAATTTTAATAAATATTTATTTTGCTTTAGACAAATTAGACTGCCTTAGACTTTAGGGAAGGACCTCCTAAATTAAAACCTCGGTCAGATCACGAGGACGACATCTGAGCTGGCAACCCCCCTCCAAACTTCCACACCACACCAGCGAAAGGACATGATGAAAAAAGAGTGTATATAGTATGGTTAACAGTCTAATTGATTACTTCGTTTCTCTGCCTTAAAACGATACGTTGAATTATATAAGACGTTGGTCAAAGCAACAGCTTACTAATTTCCAATGCTGAAATTCTGGTTCTTTTATTTAAAATATATCATAGGATTAAATTCTAGCAATTCTATCTGTCTGGTAAATGACTTTCCGAATAAATTGGTCCAAAAGTCGGGTGTCTTAAATTGCAATCTATAATATCATTAGCTCCATGATAGAAAATATCGGTTTTCACTTCCATTTTACCTGAAGTAACTGCCTTTCTCAATGATCATTTATTTCTAAATTTTTGATTTTCAACATCGCTGTTATTTCAAACTTATATTTTATTTACACTTTACATGGCTGGTCATTTTATAATTTTTCCTTAATAAAACTCCATATAACCAGAAATCCATTTATTACTTTCAAAACCGCCTCAAATTAAATCAATAAATTTTTCAACTGTTTCAATTAAATTTTGCTTACGACCTTTCAGATAAATAAATCTTTTATAATTTTTTTTGTTTCCCCATAAATGAGAAAGTTAATTGAAAGCTGGTATAATATATACTACTACTCTTGATAATAGCGCTGATTTCATATTAATTTTAATTACAACTAAAATCCAAAAAAAAGTATTTTCGCAATATTTAGCCATTTCATTACGTTTTTGAATGTGAAACTGTTAATACTGAAACCACAAAAGCCATCAAATACAGATTCTTAATATCCTAAGTAGAGAGCAAATGAGAGAGCAGTGGAATTAGAGCCAAAGCGTTAAACAAACAGAGATGTCTTCACAAATATCGAAAATGTAGAGAAGACTTTAGCCTTTTTATTACGTTTTTGAACGTGAAATTATTAATACTGAAACCACAAAATCCATTATATACACATTCTTAATATTCTAAGTAGAGAGCAAATGAAAGAGCACTGAAATTAGCGATAAAGTGTTATACAAACAGAGATGTCTCGACAAATATCGAAAATGTAGAGAAGTTCTTAGTGTAGAATATATATCTATATCCTGTTTACTATGACTTAGAGAATGCGCCAAAGAATTTTGTTTCCTGATCCAATAGATAAATAGCAGTAGGGTTTTCACTTTCGCCAGTTTTTTGTTTTTCTGTTTTTTGTAAATACAACCGGAGAATTTCCCTTCTTAGAAACATTTTTTATGTACCTTTCTCTTAAATCTTAAAATCTTTCTCACGGGGAATGAAAACAGCACAAACAACTTATTGAGGTTGTTTTTGAATATTCAAATAAAAAATGCATCAGAAAGTCCCTTTCTAGAGGAATAAATATCTCATTGAACAGCATTTAATATTCATCTATGATAAGGAAGGGAATAAATTTTAAAAATTCGAAACTTTGAAACTGAACTGGTTTCACACGATGCATGATCTTTTTTCTCTGCAGATGAAAGTCCCACAAAATCCAATAAACATGTTGAATTTTCAAATGAAGTGTTAACATTTTGGATGGAAGCACACAAAAGTTTTAAATTAAATTTTAGTTCCGTTAAAGTTAAGGCGTATAGAAAAATGGAATTTTTTATCGAATGGATGCAAAATTCCTTTTTTCACATAAATATATTTTCTGGATATTGAAGAAATTTAAAAATCTTAAGACTAGTAAATTTTGAAATGAATATCTTTGAAATATTTTATCGATTTCTTAAACATTTCATATAGTTAAAAATAAGCTAAAACTATTGATTCAGAAAAATGGTAATAGTCATTTATTAAATTTTTTATTATTTGTTTTGTTATTTTTATTAGTCCTTTTTATTATTATCTCTTTTATTGTTTTGTTATTCTTAATTTCGAGATGAAATATAACCACAATATTCTATAATTGAATCAAAACCAATATATTGACTAAAATTTGCATTTTCGTAAATGTAACCATATGCGAGCTGAAAATTAAACATTTGAAGTCCCAAGCTTGCATATGACTTTATTTAGACTTGTAATTAATTATTTTATTTTCTAATTCATCCAAATGGTCCTTTTTTAAGAATCGAAATTTGCAATCGAGTTAAGTTTTCACATATTTTCAAATATGATGAATTTCTGAAATTTGGTACACTTTTATCTACTCGATGATAATACAATATTTTGATATTTTAAGAATTTAATTTTCAGTTTATCTATTAATTAAATTTAATTTTAATTCTAAAATAGTGACGATATTAAATGATTAAATTAAAGAAAACAAAGCATTTACAATGAAGATAAATAAAGTATTGAAAAACAGTAATAATTTAGAAATAATCATATCAATTAAAACTCTTTTTTTCAATAAACAAATAAATCCTATCCTAAAAAGTTTTCAAATAATAGAGTAAATAAATAGAACAAAAACAGGTGTTTGATGTTTCGGAAGAGACTTAATAACTTTCTATAGTTTTGATAGATGATTATAATGCAATTCAAAGGCCAAGAAAAGTTGTCTATGCGAATGAAAAAGAACCAGTTTCAGGAATTTATGCATTAACCCTTTCGCTATTGACCCAGCCCAAACGATAGCACAAATTATATCCTGGATTGCCACTTTCTATTTCAAAAAAAAAGGTGCAAGTTAGAATATCCCTGTTAATAATTCGTTTTACATCCTGCTCTAATCGTTTGAAACAGAAACTGGCCTACCAGGATAGAATATGCACGGCCGGTTTGGGGCGGATTAGTAGACAAAGGGTTAATCTAACTTAATTATGATAAATTCCCAGTTTTTAAGGGATCAAAGATGTCACATTTAAGAGAGAAATAATTACATATTTTAATAACGTTTGTAATTTCTAAGCTTGATCGAAAGGAGAAATTGTTTTATTTATTTGATAAAATTTACCATCTAACAGAAAATTGAGATTCATTCGTTAGAACAGAAAATATTTGTTTCAAAAATTTCTTATTTTTTCAAATAAAATTTTTATTTTGATTTAGTAAAACAAGCTTGTTTTAAATATGATATATGTTTTTGTTTAACATAATTTGATTTCATATTGTAGGAAATACTTATTCATGACTTACAAAAGGGTTTTGGAAGTTATTATTTCAGAATGAAGAAAATGAACAGTTCATATTTCATCCATTTTACAACATGTGGATTTTTATTTTTTTCTGCTTTTAAAGTTGTAAGTCGTTTCTCAGAAATATTTTAGGAATGATTAGCATAACTTTACATTCAATATTTTGAAAATAGAAAATTAGATATAAATTAATCCCACTGAAATTAATTTGTAACAATTGTTAAACAAATATTCTTAATTCTATATTTCATTTTATTTCCTTGAATCATTCAGATAATTTTTGCAGATAATTTCCAAAGACTCCTTTCATGAGTTTAAATATTTCCTACAAATAATAAAACAGTTGAAAATTACCTACACCACAACAAATTCTCATATTTTCATATCCTTGTTTGAATTCAACTGTACTATCATGTACATTGTACCTAATCCAGTTCCGATTTTACTCATATAAATTTAATAAAGCATTTAAATAAATTATCACGCTTAAGATCGGATTTAAGAAAAAAATTTGAAATGTGTCTTCATATTTCAGATTATTTTATAAAAAAGTAATATTTTCCTTGTCATAATACCCTTCTCACCACTAGACTCTTTAAAGAATGCTTAAACTATTTCAAATAGCTTCGTCTCTTTATTTTGAAACTGTAAGTAAAACAAACAGAAGGAAGACTAATAAAAAGTCCTTAGTCTAAGGATAAGACATTTTTTTTGACAAAGGATAAGACATTTTTTTGACTAAATATAAGATGTTTTTATTAGAAATTCGACATTAGTTTAGATATTTCTATTTAATATAACTTAATACCTTTATAATCGAGTAATTATTCTATATTATATATATATATATATATATATATATATATATATATATATATATATACGTTATATGCCTCTTAGAAATATATAAATACATTAAAAAGTTGAAATGTTTGGTTTAAATTTTTTTAAATTAATTTTTCTACATAGAGTAAAGATCACTAGTGATTTGAACTGAAAACATTTAAGTATATAATTTATTGTTAAACACATCAACCACCATTTTCAGTAATTTAATTGAGTAGAAAAAACTTCCACTTTTCTTCGTTATGTCAATCTTCACCATGTAGAAATTCCAATGAAATCGAAAGAACTGCAATAATTTTACGGACATCAAATTGTTTTTACTTTAAGCTACAGTTCCATTATGCCTCTATTTCCCAGGAATTTACCGATTAATTTGCAAATTCCATATCTTGGAAAATGAAAATGGTAGTAAATTAAGAAGAAGCAGTTATTTTTGTTATCTTTATAAAAAGAGTTTCAAGAAACGTTTTTATTTTTTCGAAATAAATTACATGCCTTTAATTTTCATTTATTTTCTCCTATTATTAAAATTTTTGATCGATACTCTTTATATATAAAATGTTTGATACTTAATTTAAAAGTTTGTCTTTATACCGTAAAATCTATGAAAACGTGAGAAATGCTCTAATTCATTTAAATCGTAGTGATTTAATGTGCAATTTTACCCGACATATTTTTAAATTCTTTAATAGCTACCTATCTTAAAATTAAACTAAATTCAAGCAGTTAGTTTGATGTTACTCGATTATTTGGATATTAAAATATCATATATTCATCCATTAGCGACAGCAATTAATATCTCATATTAGTACAAATGAAATGGGTTTCAAAATTTCCCGTTTGAAGAGAATAGTTTCATTTCTATGCTTCAATAATAACTAAAGCTATCTTTCAATAGATATATTGGCATTGATTTATTAGTTGTATTGAGTATGCTTGGCACTAAAGATCTCTCTCAATCAAACTATATAATAGTGATCTCGCGTATAATATTTTAATTACTCTAAAAATCGCATATATTGAGCAATACATGCTAAATCTTTAATGTAATAGATAAAAGGAAATTGCTAAAAATACCACTTTTAAAATCTTAAAATATTATAGATATTGGTTTGTCAGTTCTAGGCTTTATCTTTATGCTCCGAGAAGAATAAAAAACCGCTTGAACACGTCTTGAAGTACCTAAAAATACTCATTTGACTAAAATGACTACTAAAATTTACTACACAATTTACAATACTGTAATTATATTTCCATAAAAAATAATAAACTATTTCTAAATTTGCTATTACAGTGATTTTATTGAAAGCATAACAAATAAACACACAAAGGAAATATTCTATCGTAATATTTAACACAATGTAGAAATTTCATATCGTGTGGATTTTTTTTGATATAATCTGTGAAGGCAACTTTTTAAAAAAAAATCTTAATTATAATTGTGTAAAACAATTTATATGATTTTTTTTCAATACTCTATTGAATAAAAGTACACAACAGACCGCGATGGAATAAAATAACTGCGCTTAATTTTCATAAGAAACACTATTCAATCCAAATAAATTCTATTTTTATTAGCTTTGAAATCCCTGTATTAAAAATGAATTTCAGTTTGAGGTATATTGATTCAATTTAATTATTTCAACGGTGCTTTAATAAATGGACTAAATGAAAATATTGTAATAAATAGTTCTTCCTTTCCCGAATATACGTAATGATTTTTCAAAAAATCTTTATTAAAATTCATTTTTCTCATATTTACTTATATAAAAACACAAACATAATGTCGATACGTTGCAGGAACTATAATTGCAATTGAATTAATTCATGTCATATTCTGTCGCAACATCTGTTTTTCATCTAATATCGTCCTTATGAGGTACAAGCAGAAATAAAAAATGCCGCATAATGTGACCAAATGGCCAAATTCCTTCCTGTCAGCAGCAATATGACCATTCACTTTTGTTCATGGGGACAAAAATTCTTTGGTGAGTTCTGTTGCATAAGAGAGCCATTTAAATTCTTTCGTAAGCATTCTGCTAGGTATTAATCAAACTCTATTTCGATCATTAATGTTTGATTGTTGCTAAATAAATTATCTAAAGACACATTTATTTCATTCGTCTAAACTGAATACCTTTTTCATTAATCCGCTAGACTTATTAATTGTTAATAGAAAAACATTTCCTGTCACATTTTATTTTATACTCAATTGCATTTTTTTTTCATGTGTTATTTTAAGAAGAGCACTTCAGACCAATCAATCATAAGATTAATTTCATTATGATTGGGTTTTTTTTGTCGAAACTAGGAACATTTTTTGTCCTAATTTTATTCAGATGCATTTAATCGATTTGCATTTGGCTGAAAAAGTAACCCTAAAGATCCTTATTAAAAATTAATTAATTCTATCCACTAATCAGTATTTTTATTCCTTTCCGTGTTAATTGTGTTTTAGATATTAATAACTCTTATATAACTTGGGAAGAGTGCTTTTAAACACATTTTTATGTGTTCAAAACTTCTTAAATGTAGAACCACATAGTCTGTAATTTCAATTTAAATACTACAAGATCTGTTAATTCTAATTAGAATTAAAATTAAGTAATCCATGTTGTTATCAGTCCATTACAGAAATATTTGTTTTAAAAATTTAATTTTTCATACTTTTTTTAATGAAAATATTGATAATTTCGCATCAAGAAAAGTTTTAAAATAGCTGAATAATTTTATGCGTACACCCTTTTGTCCTTTACCCAGCATATTATAGAGGATTATTTCAAAATGTATGATAGAGAGTGAAATTTAACAGAAGACATTATATAAGAAAAGTTTGAATATCTGAACATATTTTTTCCCATAGAAGTATTAATAAGCAACAAATAAAAAAAGTTTCAGGCTATTTTAATAAATAAATTGTCAACTTCCGTGGTATTTATATTTATTAAACTATAAGAATAATAATTTTTTTGAAGTTTCTTTTGTTTTATTTATTTATTTGCACCTAGGAGCGCTATAAAAAGAAGATGGTAGCTGTTAACATGAGTTAATCAGAAAACAATAAGATTAAGAGCTGAAATCAAACATTTAGTAAAATATACATTTTTAATAGATTAATAATTAATTAAATCCTTATTATTAATACATACTGTTGGTGAAAATAATAAAGTAAAGAGTCAATCTTTAATTACTGAAAGAATATTTCCATGTTTTCCGTTAACCTCTGCTAAATGTCACCTAAGAGAAATATTAATGTTTATTAAATTCGCTGAAGTTATAAATAGTTGGTGCTTGACGGAAATAGAATACGGATTGAAAATTTTTATAGCCTTGAAATTATTATATTAACAAATATATGTTAATGCATATGCATCTACAATTTATTATGAATCTACAGAGGTCAAATATACTACTATATAAGAATAGAAGTCAAGATAATATCGAAAAAAAAGTCTTATTGAAGATATACTATAGAAAAAAATGTAATACTGTCTACTAATAACAGATAGAATCTTAAAGCACCAGGTTAGAATTTGGTAAAAATAATTTTTTAGTTAAATATATATAAAAATATAACTCTGTCGTAATCAATTTCGAAAACAATTGATCATTTAGCTCTTCAGCCTTAGCTCATTAGATTATTAGCTCTTTTTTCAATATGGATCTGAAAACAATAGCATAAGACAGTTTATAGCTCTTAAAAGAATATTAAATAAGATTTAATTATAATTACATTATTGTATTTTAAGTTTTGTCAGATGTGTTTAAATGATTGCATTTTTTCAATGATCAAAATATAAAACCACTAAATACTTTGAAAATTTTCGAAATAATTAATGTCTTACTAATCAATTAACTATTTTAACAACTAAAACTTTATTTTAAGTTAACACAAATGATGTTAAATGGTGTTACTTTTAAACATAGTAACTATATGACTTTTTCATTCATCTCTTCCATATTTAAAAGAGATCTGTAATTCATTATTAAATCGTCCAAAACTAATTAAATACTTTCAGAAGCTTCTGATTCATTTCTATATTGCATAAATTCTTTTCAATGAGTATATGCTCTGAAATTATTCATTAAGAAATACAAAGAGGTAAGTAAAGAAATTTAGTAACAGTCTGTAAAATTGTTGAGCCAAAGAAATAAATGCCTAAAGAAATTTTTAAAAAATGCCAAATGAAATATGCCATTAGAATAAGCCAAAAGAAATAAAAAGTATTCAAAATGTCAAAAGAAATAAATACGCCAAATAAATATTAATAATGCCATATATATGTGCCAAAAGAAATTAAAAAAATATTTAGCAATATTTAAATAATAAGAAGAAATTGATTGCGAAAAAATGATAAAATTAATTAACTCTATAATTCAGAAAATAATGAAACATTTAAAACATCAAACTCATTTTATAAAAAAAAAACATTTTATTTCCAAAGATTTTCTTTCTTCTAGAATACTGTAAAAGTATTGTAACTATATTAGAGTACTGAAGATGCTTTAAAAATATTTAATCGTAAATAATTTTAAGATTATTCTTTGACTTTATTAAACATTCAGAAATAAGCTTTTACAAAGTATTCAGTTAAGTGTTTTCAGGCAAAACATGACAAACAGTTGAATTCTTCTGCATTTATATTATAGATTTTTTTTTTCTCAAATAACAACTTTTCTTAAATCAAAATCTTTCTAAATAGCATTAATAGTTCAGTTAATTTTTCTCTTTAAAGCAGAAAAGCTAAAAATTATTCCTAAAATGTTCTATAATTAAATTGTTTAATTGGTAAATAGAAAACTGAGAAAAAATGACTTACAATCTATAGAATTTGAAAAACATGCATTAATAATTTATTTGCAAAGCTTTTCCATTAATATAATTTAAATTATTTTTTTCCATTGGTGATTTCCATAACAATTTTCTATTCTTTTTAAATTCGTTAGATTCTTTAATTTTTCATTAAAAGATTTTTCAGTATAACAAATCCTTTTGCTTTTTTTTAATGTATATAATTTACCGCAGAGTTTTAGATGTTATCTGCTCATTATTAAAGCAATGTGAATACCGATTTGTAATTCTTAAAAATTGCGAATCTACAGGAATAATTTTGTTTCTTTTTCCTCCAATTTTCTGTTGTTTATCTTAGACTAAAAGAAGAACATCGATTGTCTTTTGGGTATTTAGATAAATCTAATGCAATATGTAAATGTTTAGAAGGAAAACAATAATTTATCTTTCTATTTCGTTACTCTTTTTTCCAGTAATTTCAATTCTATTCAGTCTTAAAATTACATCACAGCTTCAAAAAAACTACTATAGAAATATTTTCAAAATGTTTGTAATACATTCGAAAAATAAGTATATTTTATTATTTGACGATGAAGATACGGCCTTATCATTAAGCAAAATGAAAAATATAATTTGAGTTGGACTATTTGTATTCATCTTAAAAAATATTAGATTAAAAGGAAATATTTAAAGGATTTTATTAACCCCATAACTGTAGATCAATATCTTTTGATTGATCATTTCATACTGAGGAAAGTCCTTTTTTACGTTAATGATTTAAGAATTGTTAACATTGTTATCCCATACGTTCGAGAAGTTAAAAAATTCAAATAAAAATAATAATTTTTTTCCTAAATTTTTAAATTTCTTCTTTATCTCCCTAATAGAAAGGAATTTAATATTTTTCTGTATTAAAAAATAAATATTATGAAGAGATATATTATTATGATATTTGAAGGAATAATTTTTTCTAATGATAAGACCGCATTTCTAAATAAAAATTTTAGTGACTAGTATCATTTAGGTAACTAGTATCATATTATTCAGTAGGATACTACTTTCCCTTGATAAATTAAATTTAAAATTATTCAGGAAGAATATTGAAATTCAAATGAATGTTTATTTGAATTCTTACCATAAAAAATTTCCAAGTTTTTATAAAAAATGTCTGAATTTGAAAGACTGAGCACTAAAAAATATCCAGATTTATCCATCAGTCATGTCAAATTGTATCACTAAAATTATTAATTTATTATTTGTAATTAATAGATTCAGAGAGAGATTTTGACCAAAGAGTTCGATTCTTTTTTTTATCTCCCCCATTGCACATGCAAAACCGTAGTATCATATATGATAAAACTATACTTTGTCTTATGACATTCCTGTGAATTCAAGTTTTCTTCCTGTTAAATGGTACACAATGAAGAACAAAATGAAATGGTCAAAGCAAGTTTCAAGTGCATGAAGTATAATTGATGATACTATACTCCTCCTGTACGCTTATGAAAATAAGTTTTATCATATATTTTGTGTTCAAATAGCTTTCAAGCACGAATTTCTTTTAAAAAAGCTTTATCATATTTGAAACAATTTCTATTGATTATTATGCGCATATACATTATTTTTATTATAATCGATATAGATATGATTTAGTGAAAAACGAAATTAAGGTTTCAAAAATCATGCCTTCGTCAACAGAAACCGGCATTGAGAATAATCAACTTCCCATCAATGTGTGTATCTGCTCTTACGTGTTAAAATTTTCAACTGAAAAATATTAGATTAATCCAGTCTTACAGTTCCACATTTGGTGACTAAATTATTTATATTCTAGTCTTTATTTCTTTCAAATTTTTTAAAGTTACTTTGCTACCTGATTTGAAGGCATTTTTGTTAAATTCAAATTCAACAAATAGGTAGAGTGTAATGGCCTTGAATGTAATTTTGTACACTTAAATGTAATTAAATTTTAAAATAATATTATACAGCATAAAAATATTTATTATTAGATTGGCATCTGGAATATATGTTTTAATAATTATTTGATATCTGGAATATTTAAATAAGCATTTGATAAAACTTTTTCATTTCTAATATTAAAAATATTTTCATAATGTACCATAAAGGTGTTTTGCTTAAAGCTTTGACAACGTTTAAGGTTTTTATTAATTTTAATGAATTTAAAATACCATGTCTACATTTCTCCTTTATTTGAGATAAATTTTCATAATATTTCAAAATTATTTCCATTTATACTCTTATTATTTTTATATTTATGTGTTTTAGTTTTATTATTTGATAAAAGATTTTTCAGTAATGATATTACCTTTTATCTTATAAAAAGTTCTTCTGGCTAATCTATTTATTTTAAAAGGAAAAAAATAGCTTTTAGTTACATTTAATCTCCCAAATAAAATGTATGTTTTTCTTTACAATATGAAAAAAATAACGCATACCAAGTTTTTCCTTTGTTTTACTCAATTATCTTTGGAAATGCCCTTTATGAATCTTTACAAATCTTGGAAGTTAGAAATTAAGCTAAATTCATTGCAGTTCCTAAAGAAAAATGTTTTTTTACTATTTCCCTGGATGAAACATTCCAGGGAAATACTTTATCTCTACTGCTTAATTGAAGCATTCCATTTAGAATATTAATGTAAAAAGAAATATCAGCGTGTAACGCAATTTACCGAGGACTTAAATAGAAACGTTCATCGTAAAAAACTATGCATCAACGTCATAAAAAATGACACTATGTAACACATAATTCTTTTGTGAGAAGCAGAAGGCAGTTTTAAAGACAAGGGAAAGATTTTCGAATTTTTCAAGATTGCTTTATTGCATTCGAGAGTTACGCATTGTGTACAAACTGCACAGAAAAGGCACGTCCACTCACAGCGCGGCACAAAAACAGAAGAATGTAAAAAAGGCATCAAATAATTTATCCCTGGTCTTACATATCATGAGATTCTAATTAATCTGACATGTGTCGATTTTGACGGGAATTTCTTACACGCGTCATTCTTTACAAGGAAAACTGAGGGATACTTTAGAAGAATCTGTTTACATCAATGATTCTGTATCCTTTCACTCTGCACGTGGAAACCATTTTAAAAATATTATTGCACACGCACAGACACACACACACATACGTGTGTGTGTGTGTGTGTGTGTGTGTGTGTGTGTGTGTGTGTGTGTGGCTCTAGCTTATAACAGATAACATCTACGATACCGAAGTCGACTTTTGTATTATGGTCATATGACTCGGCTACTGGCCCTAGCCTCACAGGTTAGTATCGCGACCTTCAAATCGGTACATATTATATATATGTAGCTTGTTGGTAATCGAACGTAAAACATAATAACAAATTGAAAGAGCATCGGCATTTTATAAACGAGGGTTTTCTGCATTAATGAGTCTCTCTCCTGCATCTTTAGAAAATTGGACTTATTGATTAAAACTTAAAAACATTTATATTTAGTGTTTTTATCGTTTTGGACTTATTAATTTATCGAAACGATTTAAGGTAACATCAGATGTTTTTGTAAAGAAACTAATAATTTAAAATCATGATTAGATGATGAGACCAGCACTTGAATTAGAATTGAGTCATCAAATATCAGTTTCACACCAGTCTGGCGGTCGCTTGCTCCTAAACATCAGAGCTTTGTTCCCATGCACATGGCATGACTTATCCGATGTTGAGAATGAGCATGTATTATATTCTGATTCCAACCAGTAACCTTGTAACTATGATGCTTTATGCTTTGCTTCGTATGCACACTCTCTGGTCTTTCATGGTGAAATATATATCGATATTTCATGGCAAATCTCATCATTGAGTAAAACATAATAATGGAACTCCATGTTCTCGCGATGAAAAGTATGATGCATTAATGGCTAAATCTCCATGACTTTGGACCATAAGAACGAAATTTTATACGACAAATACGAAATCTGTGTCCTCTTATTAGTATTCCACAAAAGTTTCAAAAGGAGAGATACCAGCTTAAGCGACGTCTTCGTTATCTACTTAAGTTTAAAATTACTATCATCGTCTTAATCGAGCCATGCTATTGCTTCAAAACGCAGTATTCATAAAACTATAGTAAACCTTTTGGATGTTAAATGATCTGGTGAAGAGATATTTCAAGATAAATTATTTTTTAAGCTAAGATGTTTTTATTCATTTTATTTCTTTGGTTAAAAAATTTATCGCGTAATCAAATAATTTCATAATGTTTTCTCTCATTCACATGTTTGTGTGTGGTGTAATAATTTCTAATTAATTTTCTTGTCTTTGGAATTACAACTTCATACTGACTGTGGCTTCTGAGCATCAATAGCTATTAATTTTCTCCTGGTTTAATTCAGTTATATCAATATAGATATATCAATAAGAATATAGTTGTAGTCCTAGTGTAAAGAAACACTATTTTAGGGCTAACCTCGAGAACAGCACCTGAGCTTGCACAAACTCTCCCTTCCACACCCCACCAGGGATAGGACCTTTGACACTGATGGTTTTAACGTGCAATGTACCCCCTTACACGATGGTTCTTTGGTGAAATCGGGTATCCAACTTGAAACCCAACGGTTCACAAGCCGAGATATCACCACCAGGCCACCATGGCCCTATTTTTCTCAAGGAGACTATTCACTAAGTCTACAAATTTATTTCTAAAACAATATAAGATTTAAACACATTCTCAATGCCTCTCTTTCTTCCTCTGTGTTCTTCTATTGAGTGCACGACATCGTGATCGTCATTACCTGGATAAAAGAATCTTGATATTAGCTAAATTATTTCATTCAAATAAGGAATAGTAAAAATCTTAAATGAACTCAACGATAGCTTGTTCAAAGATTGTTTTATATATACCTATATGTATAAATATACCGGCTTTCTGGCACAGAGGTAGCACATCTTCCTCGTGTTCTGGGAGTCCCAGTTCGGGCATGGTTCTTCTTCTATGTGCTATCTGTGATATGTGAGACTGTGCCCCTCACCTGTAAAAATGAGGCTGTGCAAACAAATGTGGTGAGTGTGTAGCTAAGTCGTACTCTTGGCCCTAGTTGGCGCTACTTCAAAAACAAGAGACGCTCCTTTGAGCTTAAATCTGCTGCTGTATCAGCAGGGGGCTTGTCCATGGCAAGTGCCATAAGGAACAACAACAACAAAATGTGCATATATAATATTTCTCGAGTTTATAATTTTCTGTAGAAGAGTCTGAATCACAAGAGAAAATTCTGAAAACATTTCATCAGAAAAATTATTTGTCTTCGTCTCAAATAATGGAAAAATTATATTTTACAATCTAAATAACCATAACTTTAACTCTTCGTAACTTAACCGTAACTTTCAACATTAAAGTTGTGCTCTTTTAATCGCTAACGAAACACTTTGTAATCATTTTATATGATTAGTATTCTACCCTACTTTCGTTTAAGGCAGTTTTTGAAGTCATAATAATAAATCCTGGGAAGAAGTCTCTTAATTAGTTTCCATCATTTTAATGATCTTACTAATCCTTATTCCTTCATCAAGTCCTGTATAAACAATAAAAAATAATTCTTATGAACAAACATAATGTAATTAAGGAACTCTGTTAATAAGTTATATGTCATTTTTCTTAAAATTTAAATGATTTTAGTAATCTGTGAAACTATTCTTTCTTTTATAATATGGCGCAAATTAAAAGAGATTAAAATGCAACATAATAAAGATTCAAACGGTAAATTAATTACAATGCACTGCGCAACAAAATGTATTAATTACGTCATTATGCGTACATATTCTAATGTATGATCACGAGGTGCAAAAATTTGAATTTTTTCTTTCGGCATTCTCATTTATTTAATTTGCTGGAATTTTGCAATTTTGAAAATTTATTATTCTTGAAAGCAGTGTACTTTGTTCTTAATTTAATTATCATCTTATCTATTTATTCAATTAAATGTTTGTCTCATTAGTTTATTAAAAATGTTTTCAAGATTCTGTAATAATTATAATAATGAGTAATAAATCGATTTCTGATAGAAGGTAATAATTTTAAATATAAATATTTTTCTCTTAATTGCTGTTTAGTAAATATCATAATCTAAATCTGTTAATAGACATTTAGCAGACGTTTCCTTTTCAGACATTTTATAACTGCTACTATTTTTATTTCAATTAAAATATTATTTAAAGTTAAAAAAAAACATTTTTTTTCTTTGATAAATATATTTTTTTAACGTGTTAGAACATGATGTTGTTTTATGAATGAGGTTTTTGGCATCAACAAAAATCCGTAGGCAAAAAATAAAAATTTTATTATCTACATGAGCATCTGAAAAAAAATCAGCTTTTAATAACGCGTTGTCATTGCATTTACAAAAGCTCTAATTTAAAAAATAAGTTAATTACTACTGAAAATAAAACCTAGAAATATGTAATTTTGAGCACGTGATTATATGAAATGAAATAAATAAGACATGTGATATTTTTTAAACAATAAATGCCAGACAAAGTTTTTTGGATCTTTTGCAATACTAACTCAATGAAACAATTAAAATGAATAAAAATATAATTTACCTTGCACGAACACGTGGTGCCTTTACTTAGAATATATACATTCTTTTGAATCATAACTAGCATTCTTTATAAAATGAATGGCAAAATCAAAATCATATATTGTTCTACCATTCTTTGATATAATCTTGGAACAAAAAAATTGAAAAAAAAATTTCTAAATAAATGTATAACTCCTGTTACCGTATAATCATTATGTCATATTATAAAAAATACTTTTAGAAACAAAATATATTTCCCTGAAATTTATATACCGTAAATAATATGCCTTATATATATATAT
>JAOUZG010022948.1:4124529-4141687 GCA_026289955.1 Argiope argentata
ATATATATATATATATATATATATATATATATATATATAGGAGAGTGTGAGCTAATAGTAGGAATTAAAAAAAGTGCTAAAATGCTTGCTAACTTCTTTTAACTTTTTTTCTTATGAATAAAGCGTTATTTTCAATTTTAGGATTTTTATTAGATAATTCCAAGCTGTAAAGTACCAAAAATTCTTGATAATTTTACTTTCTTTATTTACGTAGGTTTAATTAAATTTCTGTGATTACGTTACACTAAGATGATACAGTTATACTATGATTTTCTAATAAGTTTGTTATTTTCAACTTTGATAAAATGAGGTGAATGAATCTTGATATAGCATTTCTTCTTGAAACTTCAAAGTCTTGTGACATACGTTTTTTGAAAGCCAATTTACTGTTTATCATACTCTCATGTAAGACGGAATCTTGAAGAAATATTATCTGGAGCATTCCAGACTCTCTAAGTCGAGATACCGTTTTCAGTGCATCGTAGTCATTTATTACAAAAGAAGTCCCAAAATTACCGCAAGAATTCCTCACTATTCGCGCAGTAAAGTTTTAGCAACCTTATTAAACCATTTGAATGCTAATAGTTCGGGGTTAATAAAAATCGAGAGTTGCAAGATAGAACAACTTGTTAACTGAAAATTTGAATTAAATTAAAAAAAATTAATTAATTTTGCATTTTAATTGTTATATTTTTACTGAATCATAAAGTGCATGCGATAAGGTTATGTGTGGAATAACATAAGGGAAAAGGGCATCTATGGCTTTACTGGCACATACGTAATATTTCGTCGTAATTACCAGTCCAGTTTACGTAAATGTGGCTCTATTTCCTTGATGCGGCGTTGAATTTTCACCTTCGAAGAATGCATGCTTGTGAGCTTGTTGGCATAGACCTTTGACTTCAAATATCCCCATAGAAAGAAAAATGCAGTATCACGGACAATCATTCACAATTTTAATTCAAGACTTCCACATGTCTTTCACCCGAACGTCTTATGAACTCTTTTGACTTCTAGATATATTAATAAATGTTCTATATTAGTCATTAAAATGCTAATATCTTTTGCTATATCTTGCATTCGAACTAGAGATTTTGAAAATTCTCTACGTTTCAGACCTCAACATTTGTATTTTACTAGTATGTATAAAAAAAAACAAATTATCCCTCAATACACTTAATAATATTTTTCATGTTTTTCTGTTTGTATTAGTTACATACAATGGCAGTAGAAGTCATAATTATCTAATTGACGCAAAACATCTTAATTAAGTTTAAAGCACTAATATCAACAAAAATATTTAGTTTGTTTACTTTTGAGTTACAAGAGAATAAAATTATTTTCTTGTATAATAAGCATCCTTAAAAAAATGAACTGATAAACAATATACAGTATCCTTTTCTTATCGCAAGATAATGTTCTCAAATGATAACAAAGCTAATTCTCTAATGATTTATATTTTATAAAGTTATACAATATGCAAATGTTTTTATATTTTATGTTATGTTTTATGCAACTTTATGAGAATTTTATGTTACAATAATGTCACTTTATTTTTATACTTTATATTTTGATAAATTAGGAATTTACTACTCATTAATTTAATAAATTCATTTCAATTAATAATGCAACTGCTGATGATAAAATTTGATACATAAAAACTCCTCCTCTCCTCCAGAACAAAATAAATTATTCTTATTTATAATTCAAAATGAACATGAAATATAAAGAAATCTTCATATCATTCGTGTTTGTTTTTCCATGATATTGCTTAATATTCAATCAGTTTTATATCAAGTAAATTTATATAAAATTATGCCTATCACACTTGAAACCAATAATCAACAGTATTATTTGAAAAAAAATTATATCAAGACAAATATATATAACAGATAATTGTGATGTACAAAAAACTTTTGCCATAAAAAAAACTTAATTTTTTTACTATAGTTCATAAAAGAAATGAGTTTCATTTATTCAGTTTTCTTAAAAGGAAAAAAAAGTTCTATGAAGATATAAATATATAAAAAACATTATTTACCTTATTCAGGTAGGAATTCTATTCATAACCTATTATTAAAATAAAAACAAATGTAAAATTTGAGCTCTTTTCTTCCCATCTAATGCATTTTATCATTTTATCTCATCTATGAGAGTTTTTTCTCTCTGCGAAACATTAGAAAAATATAAATGCTAAGCACTCGCATCTAAATGATTGCGAAAAAAAATCTTAAATTTTTTCGCAGAATTAGACAATAAGCTGTTTCATTTTCCATTACACTTTATGAATGAAAATGATTCTTTTGAAGCAAAGTAGGAAAAATCCATTTTTTTTCCTTACGTTACGTAAACAGATTAATTAATCATTTGATGTTCGCTATTTTATGGATTTCATCGTAGCAGGAAAATAAAGGTTGAAGATGTATGCAAAGTAGGCTTCCTTTTCTTTTATTCTCTTTCACCACTTTTACGATTAACTTTTCTTTGTCTTAGTAAACTAATAAATGAACGTTAAAGAAACCATTATGTTCACACACGGCTTGTTTCAAACTATTTTTTAGGGCAAGGTTTTGATTATGTGTGACATAATCATTTACTTTTTAACAGAATAAATAAAATGATAACACTCCATTGTTCACAAGATATTCTGAAGCCAGTCCATTTTTAAAAGATCTATTTTTAAAAGATTGTTGTTAAGTATTAAACCTATCAACTTTGAGAGCTGAATAATTGTAGCAAAAGTCCTTAATATGTACTGTAATGTTTAAATTACCTGGGGATCTTGCTTTAAATCTTGGCTATGGTAGAAGAATCCAACGTATTTCATTTTATAGGTAGGGATGTGCAAAGGTTTGAATACTTTGCATATTTAAATTATATCGTTCCATAATACTTTTAAATAAGAATACAAATTTATGTAATTCATATTAAAAATAAATTTTTCAAGACATAAGCTTTTAAATTCATGATTTATTAAAACTACTTAACTTCACTTGTTAAAAGCGTTATTATGTTTATTTTAATGAAGAATGAAAAATAACTGATTTTTTTAAAAAAATCAGCAGAAAAAATGGTAAAATTTTAAAAATTATTATATTGAAAAACTGCAATATTTTAAATTGTAATATGTAGACATTGCTTTGGAATTGACTCACTTTATGAAAGGGGTTTCTACACAATCATTTTTTAACTATTTTGCTTCAAAAGAAAACGAATATTTTTGATATATAAGTTGAAACTTCGTTTTATTTGGAACCTTTTTGATCAGTAAATATGATCAGTAATAAGATGCTATTTATAACTTATAATATATGTAAATAAATAAAGATATCATGATGCATGGAAAAATATCGATATATGTTGGATGATATATCACGATGATGAAGATTGTCACCCAGTCTTATTTATAGGTAGCTTAAAATTTAATAAATTATTTAAAATACATTTAAATTGTTGAAAATTGAAATTATATCTGAAATATAGATGTAAACATAGTTAATATATGATAGCAGCATAATGGTTCATCCATTAGACTAGGGAAATATCTGACTTTATCATTCGCAATTTGCTTATGAAATTGCAAGTATGAGGACGAAGAAATGTCTCTAAGGAAAATATATATCGTGCCTCTTTATTTAACTTAAAATATAATTTTTCACACGTTCTAGAATTTTTAAATTTAGTGCAAAAGTGTGTTCTCAATAACAATATACTATTTTAATACTTTATAGCTAATTATTTAATTAAACTTTGTTTTCTGAGTGAAACACTAGTTGGTATTAAATTTAGGTTAAAAAATTATTCTGATAGTTAAAAGCTAAATATCAAATATATAACTATTAAAAGTCAGCTTTTAAAATCTGATTAGTAAAATCTGTTACGTTACTCTAATTTTCCTATACATTTCGCAATATGCAGAGCATTATCGTAACTAGTGACACAGAGTGTTATCAAAAATAAGAATTATGTCACATACCATTCAACAGATTTCTCACAGAAACAGTTATATGTTACAATAAAAACTCTTACAAGCCCAGATTACCCCAAGGTAATTAAGGCTATTATAAGCCAATGAAGAGGTAAACCGTCCAGCAACATGCTGGAGGCATTCCGGTAACACTAGTCCAACTGAGCGGAAAAAGTACCAGCAAAGCAGCGTACAATTGGGTTCTGCCCCAGGGGCGCGGAAAACCCGCCACTTGATTTGTTGGGTCAAACGAACTTCGCAGGCGTTACTGTGAGCAGGGATCATGTTTAATCTTGAGTCTGATTTTCGAGTCCAACACCAAAGAGAAATAACAGACAAAATCTCAATTCAACATATTTGAGATCTTATATATGCTAAAAATTATTGAGCAATTAATACTCAGATTGAAATAAACCTATACATTTATTGAAACTATTACAAACATGACAGAAAAATGGGGATGATGGGTGAATTACATTAAAAAGCAAATGTTGCAAACGTTTCAGGGCAAAAAATTAAAACAAAACAAGCTGATTTAGTAAGAGACAGTAGTTATCGGAGCAATTCCATAATTTACAACCCTTTGTTGCTACTTTTGTGAGAAATTCTATTTTAATTTTAACCGGAAGACTTCTAAATTTTATTTGAAAAACTAAATAATAACTCTTAAAATCTCCGATATACATATTTAAAATTATTTTTCATTTGTAGAAAACTACCTGAATGATTATATTATCCAGATACCCAAAAGAAATGAAGTTAACATCACATAATTTACTTTTTACTAGTGACAGAAGATATTCTTAAAAACCATAAATGCTAATACTTTTATTTAGATGTATATTTCACGCAATTTTTTAAATTTGTTGATTCACAAAGTAATGTGTCTCTCACTTAAAAATTTTTCGTCTCATAATTTAGAAACCAGAAAGAAATTTCTACCGACAATTCAAAAGTAAATAAATAAGATATAGAACTATTTCGAAGATGAGTGTAATGATAATAATTTATTTAGAGTTAAGTCTTTCACTATAAATTAATGCAGTCCTTTCAATGAGTCCCAGTGGGTTATTTTCCCTTCTGATTCCAAGATTTTTTTTCAAAAATACAATTCCCACAAAGAATACACACTGAACTGACAAAAGTCATGGGATGACTGTTAATATCGTGTCGGTCCTCCTTTTGCCCGGCGAAGTGCAACAACTAGACGTGTCATGGAGTCCACAAGTCGTTGGAAGTCCTCTGCAGGAATATTGAGCCATGCTGTCTGTATAGACGTCCATAATTGTGAAAGTGTGGATAGTGCAGAAGTTTGGGCATGAACGGACCTTTCGATGATGTCCCATAAATGCTCGATGGTACTCATATCAGGAGATCTAGGTGGCCAGATCATGCGCTGGAATTTTCCGGAATGTTCTTCAAACCAATCGCGAACAGTTCTGGCCCGGTGATATGGCGAATTGTCATCCATAAAAATCCCATCGTTGTGTGGGTACGTGAAGTCCATGAATGGCTGCAAGTGATCTGCAAGCAGCTGAACATAACCATTTCCAGTCAATGATCGGTTCAGTTTCACCAGAGGACCGTGTCCATGCCAAGTAAAAACAGCTCACACCATTATGCAACCGCCACCAGCTTGAACAGTGCCTTGCTGACAGTTTGGGTCCATGGCTTAGTGGGGTCTGCGCTACACTCGAACTCTACCATCAGCTCGTAACAACTGAAATCGTGACTCATCTGACCACGCCACGGTTTTCCACTGGTCTAGGAACCAGTCGAAATGCTCACGAGCCCAGGAGAGTCTCTGCAGGCGATGTCGTGCTGTCAGTAAAGGCACTCGAGTCGGTCTTCTGCTGTCATAGCCGAAGGAAGACAAATTTCGCCGCCCAGTCCTATCGGGCACGTCCCTTGTATGTCCCACATTGATTCCTGTAGTTATTATTAACATTGACCATTCTACACAGACGTCGGCGGTCTCGGTCGTTAAGTGCAGGTGGCCGCCCACTGCTCTGTCCTTGATGGGATGGGATGCCTGAAATTTCATACTCTCGGCACACTCTTGATACTGTGGATCTCGGAATGTTGAATTCACTAACGATATCCGCAATGGAATGACCCATGCGTCTAGCTCCAACTAACATTCCACGTTCAAAGTATGTTAATTCTCGTCGTGCCGTCATAAATCACGAAAAACCTGTTCACATGAATAACTTGAACACTAATGAAAGCTCTGGATAACGAACTGCGCATTTATACCTTTTCGCTGCGATACTACTGCCATCTGTATATTTGCATATTGCTATCCCATGACTTTTGTCACTTCAGTGTATACTATATTGACCGAAAAATTCAGAGGGGTTATATAGGTATCAAGAGGATAAAATCTGTCCACAAAATAGATTAATTGTGATGTAATATTTTTGATATACCCTTTTATCTATTGATTTCACATTATAACTAGAAGAATTAGAATAGTCCGTGTCCTTGCATCTTCCTCGTATTCTGAGCTTCCCCGATTCCAGTCCCGGTTCGGGCAAGATTGTTTCTGTGTTTAATCTGTAAGGTGTGAGAATACCCCCACCCCTCAGTTAAAAGGGACTATGCAAGTTAATGTGTTGATTTAGGTACAAATGTCATACACTCGGCCTTAGTTGGCGCTACTACAAAACAAGAGGCACTGATTAGGCTTAAATCACTGACTATCTCAGCGAGCTTGTCCATGGCAAGTGCCATAACAAACTACATCCAAACAATCATCCAAATAGATATTTTTATAGATATCAAAGATCTGAAGTTTTTTGGAGTTTTGATTGTGTAATATATCCATATCCTGATTACTGATACATAGAGATAATTTTAAAGATTCAATTTTCCAATTGTATAAAATAAGTATCTTCTTTTAATTTCTGAAGTTCTAGTAATTCCTCTTTTAATAATTTTTCTCTATATGCCATTTTCTTAAATTATTATATCTTTTAAATCTATATAAACATGCAATCTACATTTTGAGATTTCCTTTTGCTATAAAATGTATTGTAAAATTACTTTTGTAGAAAATATCTGAATGAATAGAATATAATTTTCGTATATGACATGAAAATAACAAATTCTCGAAATTTGAATCTTCGAAATTAAATTGGTTTCAAGCAAAGCAATTGCGTTTTTCCTCGCAAAGAATGAGACTATCTTATAATCGAATAAATAAGATAAAGTTTGAGTTGAAATACTCGTATAAATAAAAGTCGTGCTGATGGTATTATTTTTGTAAAATTGAGAAAGTCGAATACATTTGAAAATGGGAATGTTTCAATGAAAGGAAGCAGAGAATATTCCTTTCCTAGTTAAGAAATCTTCTTTATTTATTAAAATAAAAAAATATTCAGTTGTTTTTTAAATTCTGAAGCAGAGTTTTTGGAAATAAATTACAAAAGTTCTCTTCAAAATTTTACGAAGTTAAGACGAAGTTATTTTAAGACAAAGTTGTTTCTCAAAAGTATAATGAAATGCATTGTTATTCGTACTTTCTTTCTGGTATACGTAGTAAAGAGGAAATATTATATTTGTCAAATAATTCCAAATAGAGATTTTAAAGAATCATCATGTTTAAAAAACACATTTTTTTTAACTTTATGCCTGTCAATTTCTCTATCTGTAAGCACAATAAAAGGAAAGCATTTTGAACCAGTTGATTGAAATTTAATATATTAAATTATAATCGTCAAATTCGTCAAATGGCTGAAAATATGTAGGTTTGTCTTTTTGTATATACATAAACATGATGGTTTAAATCAATGGAACTCGATATGCTATCTTTAGACTACAACTATAGTTTAATATCAAAGCTTGGAATCATTCGGTTGGCAAAAAGGCATCCAAAATACATATTCTTCCAATTAATTCAGTAAAAAAGTTATATTCATGCCAAAGATATGTTTTTTTTTGTTGTTACTAATGACACCTGCCATGGACAAGCGCGATGACTGCCGTCAGCGGTTTTAAGCCAAATGAACGTCTCTTGTATTCAAAGCAGCGCCAACTAGGGACAAGCGTACTACTTAGTTACACGCTCATCACTTTCGCTTTCATTGCCCTTTTTTACAGGGGTGCGCATTCACAAAATAAGCAAGCCTTAACCGGGATTCGAACCCGGGACGCCTAAATCATGAGGAAGACTCGCTACCTCTGTGCCAGGGTGCATATATAAGCTAGAGATATATATTTCGTAACTATCATTCACTAATGCCATGCAAGATATTTAGAGCCTTAACAAAGATTAATTTAATACAAGAATTGTTCATCTTATACGAAAGGGCTAATAATTTTTTACGAAGGAAAGATTGATAGGGTTTTTATAGAAAAGTATACGAGAGAGTTTCGAGGAAACAAATTCGTTTGTTTTATTGAGAGTAACAAATTCTAAAAGAAAGAAACTGATTTTACAAACTGCAGAGGTAATGCTTGATTCTTATTCATTCTGAATAGTTTTACTTTATTTAAATTATTTCAGTTTTTATTTATTTAAATAATTTTAAAGCATCTCATAAGCAATTATAAAGGGCCACCTCCTGACATAGGGGTAGCGGGTCTTCCCCTAGAGCTGGACGCCCCGGGTTCGTGTCCCGGTTAGGGCATTGTTATTTTTCTATGTTTCATCTGTAAGGTGTCTTACTATGTCCCTCTGTAAAAAGGGGCAGTGCAAGCCATTGTGATGAGTGATTACCTAATTTGTGCTCCTGGCTCTAGTGTCGCTACTTCAAAACAAGAGCCGCTCCTTTCGGCTTAAACCACGATGATGCCACGTCTAAGTTTGTCCATGGCAAGTGCCACTAATAATAACAACATAATTACAAAGTACAAGTCATATGCATTACTTAATCAGAAAGATGAATCAATAATAATTTGTATAAATAATACGAGTTTCAGTTTTAACTATTTGGGAAAAAAGACATATCTAGAAATGTCTCTCGTAAGACCTGGATAGCTGGTTAGTAAAGCGTTTTATATACATCTCTTGGGTTGCCTATTTTAATACTTTCATCATAACTTAATTTACATTGCCATTTAGAATGACTTTATTCTAACTATTTTCACTTTTTGTAAGCCAAAAATCGATCTCATCATAACTATCAGAAAGTCAATCTGACTTTAATGGTCTTTACCCGTATTATGTATCTTTTTTTATCTAAAATTAAACCTCACTGTATTAAAAACTCTTTGATAGTGTAGACAAAGGCTATTCTCTTAAGACCGCGTTTATATGCTACAGATAGTGGGTTTCTCCACGCCCTAAATTGATATTACAATCGCCTCATGATAGTGCGAAATAAAGATAATTTAAATATCGTACTTTCATCATAATTTATTGCATAATGCAATTTACAATCACTTAAAAACTGCTATTTCCCATTTTCATGTATCTTAAGTGGATTTCATTGTAACTGTCAGAAAGAGTATTAATATGGCTATAATGGTCATTTTCCTTTTTGCGTATCTTTTTTTAACAAGAATGAAGCCTCACTCTATACAAAACTCACACATACTGTAAATAAAGGTTTTTCTCATAGGCGTGTGTTTATATTTCTTAGATGACGCAAATTTTTATATACCCAGAGTTGAAAGCCCAATTTCCTGTGGTAAGGTGAAATGATCATTTCTGTGCTTGAATACTTCCAGCGTAACTCTGTTCATACTGCAATTTATCATAACTTTAAAACTGCTATTTTCACTTTCTTCTATACACTGAAGTGACAGAAAAACTGGTACACCAATCAAATATCCTGTAGAGTCCACGCGAGCATGCAGAAGTGCTGCCGTATGGCGTGGCATGGATTCAACTAATTTGTGAAGATGTTCTGCAGACAATTCACACCATGATTCTTGCAAGACAGTCTACAAAGCCATGGGAATGAGAGATGGTGGAGATCTCCTAAGGGCAGCACATTTCAAAACATTCCAGATATGGTTGATAATCTTAGAGTCAGGAACATTTGATGAACAAGAGAAGAAAAAATTCAGAAGAACGCTCCTCAAGTCACTTGGTAGCGAATGTAGATCTGTGGGGTGGCGCATTATCCTCTTGGAATCATCCACGTCAGTCAGAATGCACACTGGACATGAATGCATGCAAAGGGTCAGGAAGTATTTAAGGCATCATTGATCTATCCTGGTTGATCATACACTCATCAACAGTCCCCTTTCATGCTAACTGCACACGTCCCTTGCCTTCAGAGAGCCTCCACCAGCTTGAACAGTTAGTTGTAGGCATGAAAAAAAAAACCCATAGATTCTTGGAGTTTTCTCCACTCCATACACAGCCATCCATCCGATACACTTGGAAATGTAACACCTCAAACCAGACAATGGTTTACAAATCGTGAAGAGCCCAATGGCATCGTTGGCGAGCCTAAGCAAGATGTAGAGCTTTGTTTCGCTGAGTCATCAATAGTACACGAAATGGTTTGCGGCTGCGAAAGCCCATATCAATTAGGTTACGTAGCATAATGAGTGCACTGACATTTATTGATGGGCCTGCATTCACATCCGAGGAAACATTGAGCGTCTATTTCGTGTAACGATTCTTTTCAGGTGTCGATGGTCCCGTTCTATGAAGGCCTCTTTAAACCCATACCGCTTTCGAAGATTTGAAGTTTTACCAGAAACCTGATATTCGTGGTTCACCCTAGAAATTATCGAGCACAAAAATCCAAATTTGATCAAATCTTGATAACCTGACATTATAACAGCTAGAATTGATGTAATAGCCTCCTTAGATATATGTGTCTTATATACGCACGGTCAACTTCATCAACTTCATACGCACGGTTGGTCGAACATCTCCATGCGTCATATTCGTTTGCAGAACCACTTTTGTAGGGAGGGAGCATTCACACGCCTCACTGATAGAATACCGAAGAGGAATTATCATATCCAAACCAGGACACCCTGATCACGGAACAAGAGGCTCTACCTCTATGCCAGGACACTGGCATAAATGGTGTAGATGATAAAAATGAAGCAGATGATATAAATGGTGTAGATGATACAAATGCTGGCTTAGATGGCATAGATTGAAAACCTTTTCTTCTATACAAGAGTTTTGATTGCTGCATATGGTGTAGTTTTAATAAGCCAAGAAATGATAATCTGAATAACATATGATAACATGATATATCAAAGATTATCAGCATACTTCTTCAATATTGGGTGCACGAGTTCAAATCAAATTTATTTTGTAGTTTAGAATAACTTTAACGCAGTTTTTTACTCTTGTGGAAAATCGACCATCAACTTAATGGAAATCAACTTAAATGGTGAGGAATGAACCATAGATTTGTACTGTCTTTCCGTAGCTTATAAAAATCAAGTCTTACTAAAAAAAAGTCTTTCTTCCGCAGCTTTTAAAAATCAAGGGTCTTACAAAAATTCAAGTCTCATTACATACAACATATTTTACGTAAAGAGCTAGGAAATATCCTTTGAAATATAGCTCTGTTCTGATACTTGAATTATATGATACTTGAAACTTGAATTATAAAAACTAATAACGAAAATAAAATTAATTTCTTACAAGATAGGATTTGACTGATCAAATATTAATTTTTTAATAAATGCAAAATATAAGAAAACCCCAAGAATTAACTACATTGAGATTCTTGCAAAAGCGAAATATCAAATAAGCAAAATAAAAATTAAATTTTGATGATTTAAACAAAGAAATTCTATTTTTTTTATTTCTTTTTGATAAAGAGCTGTTAAGTTTAAAATATATTGAAAAATTATAAATATGATTTAAAGCTAAAGAGTCACGTTTACTAAAGCAATAATCTAATCTTTAATAACATCATATTATTTTTTCTAAAAATAATCGTAGTCGTGCCCCGCTCAAAGAAAAGTAATATCATAATTCAATAATGGTTGTAATTTTCAAAATGAGAAATTACTTTTCTCCATTAGTAATATTTATAATCTAGAAGAGAATTAAGCTTCATTAAACGAAAGAAAGGAAATACCACGAAAAGCTGCGAATGAAAGATTACGAAAACAAAACATACGAAGAAAGGCATGAAAAATATATTTAAAGTTACCACATTAAAACAAAAATAGAGAATTCTGTGAGTCCTTTCAAATTTTATTTATTTCTCTTAACATTAATAGGTTATTAAATTTTCTTTTTCTACCTTAAATTGCTCATAACTATTTCTTTTCATTAAAAATAGCAAGGAATTATAGTTTTAAATTACACAAAAAACGAGAATTGCAAAAACTTTCATAAATGATACATAATGAAGAAAAATTGAAAGTTTGGAATTGTTAAAGAATGAAAAACTTTAACAAAAATAAATAATTGTTTCACAGATTATTAAGATAATAATGCTCTATAACATAATTCATATTTGAGATGTTTGAAAATAGTATTTGATTTCATTCAACTGAATTTAAAATTTCATAACTAATATCGTCAAAATGCAATTATCAGCAATGAAACGATTTTTTCAATTTTATCAAAAATGAACGATTTTTTCAATAATATTTCAAGGAAACTCTCTGTTTCAAATTAAAAGAATCAAGGTCATGCTTTGCAATAAAAAAATTCAGTATTATATTTAGCTTTACTTCTCGAGGAATTAAGCATTTTTTCCATAGATTAGTATTTTTATACTAACCGTTATTATAGTCTGGATTATATGCTGAAATATTGTTTTCTTGGATATCAAACGGTTAATACAATATACCAGGTGTCCAAAAAGTTCCCGTACTGCAAATAAAAAATCATTGTCCATGATTTTTTCAAGTATATTAAATTTTGCTATACGAGTAATGAAATCATGGACGTGCTTGAAGCTTTTTTCGGTGATCGACTTATCTCAAAAAATCTTTGGCCACCTCTATCCCCTGATCTGACCATCCCGGACTTTTTTCTGTGGGGATATTTAAAGGACAAAGTTTATGCAGGAGATCCTCAAACAATATATGATTTGAAAATCGCAATTACCCAAACGATACAAGAAATCACTCCTAGCATGTTAAAACGCGTTTCGAAAAACATGCGCAAACGAGTTCAGCTTTGTCTCCAAGAAAGGGGTGGACATTTTGAACATTTATTATGAATGTAAGTTCAGTATTTTTTCTTTAGTTATTTTAAAAGTGCTTTTTATCATTGGCATAAAAATAATTCTTTTTAAACCTGTTGTTTTTGTAAAATAAATTCACAAATCATCAGTACAGGAACTTTCGGGACACCCGGTATAAAGAGAGCTATTTAAAATTGAAAATTTGTTGTTTCATAAGAATATAACAAAATATAGTTATAAATTTATATTTATTTCAAATTAATATGAAAAAAAACTATTAGGAAGTATAATTTATACCATTATGAGTGATTTTTTAGCTAATTATCATTTAAATTTATGTAATTTATTATTTAGATCTGAACAGTGTTTAATATAATGACGGATTTTACAAGTTAAGGCCTAAAAGAATTCAAATTTAATATCGGCACTGTGTCTAAACAAAATATCAAAATTTACCATATAACCATAAGTTTGGTGATCAATTTAAATCTGTTTTCATTCTTTCTTCTTAGTCAAAATATGCCAAAGAAAATGCACTCGAACTATAACAACTGCGAAATCATAATGGGATTAAAGTGATCGTAATGGGATCTGTGATAAGAAAATAAAGTGATAAGATAAAGTTATAAGTTCATTATCAAATTGTAAAGGTATTAATATAAAGCCTGTGAAGGAAAGTATTTCACACATAAAGACTTGTGAATTTGATAAAAAAAAACACTTTATTTGTTGAGCCTGAGCTGGGGAAAAATTTTAAGAAGTTATAACTCGAAACTTCTAACAATTCAAAGTCTTAAATTTCATTTTAAATATTTATGTTAGTATTTTAAACTTTTAGAACCATATACATGTTCCAAATATTTTACATATCAAAGAAAACGTTTATGCAAAATTAATAAAGTAAACCATAGAAATTTAATATACCGTCTTGAGCGATATTGAAAAATATTGAAATTAAATTAATTTTCACGATAAAAACATTAAAATCATAACCTAGCAAATCACAAATATTTTTTTAAAAATTAATAAGATAAACTGATATAATGCAGGTAAACTGATATAATGCAGAGGACATCTTTTTAAATTTTAAAATGCAGTAAAAGTTAAGAAAACCAAAATTCATTAAGATTAGACAAAAATATGATGACGCATAAGAAATATGATGACAGACTAAGCTTTATATTGAATATATTATTGAAAATTTGTACAAAATACACCAAACTGATTTAAGAAAAAAAAGAAAATTTAATGATTATAAAATAGAGACTAAGCAATAAAAATTATTATAAAGTTTAAGTTCTTTTATTGTAGTATCAAAATATAGAAAATATTTTTTTAAAGAATAGAGCTAATTTTCAATTTCAATGTTTGTGCAGTAGTTTTAGCCTATAGAAAAAGTATACTGTAAGGAAGTTCTCAATTAAATGTTACATGTGTACTTTAAAAAAGTGAGACAACACTCATTAAATTCATCAATGAGATTGAAAAATCCTTTTAGGAGGGATTAAAACTTACCTGCGTGTATTGCAAAACTGTTTTGAATGCATTTTTAAACTTAATTTCATAATTTAATGTTTATTTTATTCAATTTTTTTCTTTGGACTAATTAAAAATACACAAAATTTCAAAATAAAAAGATTTATAATTTACCATAAGTTATAAATCTTAATAAATAGTAAAGGTAAAAATATTCAAAAATTGGATTGATTTTAAAATAAATATTTCTTTATTAGAAGCATTCTAAACAGAAATAAAATATCAATTAAAAGTTTTATTTTCTTTAATAAAAATTATTCAAAATTAAGTTCAACACCAAAACTGTTAGAGCGTTGTGTTGATTTAATATATTATATTCCTCTTTATTATTTAAAGTAAATATTATTTGAATTCTATATAATTTTAAAGAAAATACACAATTCATTTAGTTTGGTTACAGCGCTTACATTACATTTACTGTTTAATTTCACCCTAATGATCTTAAAAACTATGCTTTCTTAATTTATGAGGTTGTAGTTAATTGCAAGTTTAAATAAAAAATAAATGGCAGAAATATTTTATTCTTTGTCATTAAAATTATTTCTCAGTTATAGTGGATTCATCAAAAAACACAATAATATGAGAAATAAAAGCATGTGTTGATCATCAATGCTCCTCATAATTTGAAGGTAAATAAAAAAATATTTGAGATTTCATAAAATGATATACTTAGATTTTACAACATATTATTAGAATTAATGTATCTTTTTAATAAATCGAATTGCCCATAAGTAATCTTTGAATTTCTGATAGGCTATTATTTTTATTTTGTAAATACAAAATTTGCATTTTAGTAATAATTTTACTTTCCTATATTCCGAAATATATTAATGTTAAATTTAGTGACACTAGTGTTATCAGTTTCTAGTTGTACGATCAGAACTTTTGCACTTCATTGGTGACTCCTTAGTATCATAATTTTGTGGCCAGTATTCCCGATGTACCAACATGCAAATGGATTTGAAAATATTAAAGAGTCTACTTTCGGCAATCGCAAGTCTTCATTTTAAGGCGACTTGTTGGCCTGGCATGTAGAGTCTTGGCACCTACGTCACCTTCGCTTTATTGCTATTATTGAAAATTGTTAGCCTTGAAAATTTTCAGAGATTAAGAACCTTGTTAACCTTGAAAATTTTCATAAATATAGTTTTTGCTTTTCATTTTTTATTAATTTGGAAAACACAATGAATTGAATACACAATGAATTTTTTCAATTATAGATCACCTAAGAAGATATTGAGATTAGACAAGGGAAGGAAGCTTCTTCCACATCCACAGACTCAACTCAAGCACAAAATTAGAACATATTTCTTTTATTGTACTCTGAAATAGCCACTCCTTTTCATATTTTCTGCAATAGATTGACTCTAAAATTACTACCTGGAACACGGAAACACGGAATTTCATTCTAGTGTTTATTCTGTGTAAAACACCATTAATAAAAAAACAACAACATTCTTTCAATAGTCTAGCGCAACTGTCAATGATAGTAAAAAAAAATGGTACGTATAATTGTTTGATGCCGCTGCCCTTTTAAAAACAAGTTTGGTTCATCCGTAGAGAACATCAACCCCCTTGGCGCACTTTTCAAAAAAACTCCCCGCTTTCTTCCGTCTTATCACACGGAGGAAGATATCCTCCAACTACAACATCGGTTTGCCATATTTGGCGCTAAATATCCTTGGCGAAAAGGAGGTGATGCTCTCTCCTGCCGCACCACAAGTTTTGAATGAACTGAGATCTGTGATGCTTTATCATGAATGAATGATCAATCATTACGGCTTCCCAAGATATTCAGTCATATCCCTTCGCTCATGAATAATATATAAGATACGATTAAAATCTCTGTTCAGCAGTTTCTTGCTTTGATTGCACGTCATTTGAAATATTAATACAGATTCTACTCAAAATATGTTCTTTATATTGAGCTAATTCATACTAAATCATTGTTGTCATATGTTTTGATAGTAAAACGCCTTATCCTTTTATGTACTATCCACTGCAATTATCTAGAACACTAAAAATATATTAAATTTAAATACTTTTTATATAACTTAAAATGTGTTAAACTTGCTAATTTTAACCCTCTTAACTTTAAATGTAGCTGATATATTATTATCCAATGACATTATTTCTACACAATATGAATGTATAATTGTCTTTGTAAATCTCCCCGCTTTTTATAGTACTAGTATCAATTCAGTAATTTCATTTTATTTCACTGCGCATTATATCTTACTATCATGTATTAATATTCTTTATCAGTTATACAACAATTTAAGCTGTAGTAAATCTAGTTCCAGTTTAATATAAAGCCTTTTGCTTAAAGCCTCATGTTTAGAAATATGCCTGGCAAATGCTATTTTAAAAGTGTTCCGCTTATGAAATGTTAGGATAAAATCATGTTGTTATATATGACTAAACCTTATTCCTATGTTCTTAAAATGCTCCCAATCATTTTCTTAAATAAGTGAAATTCAACTAACTACTGTCATATCGACAATGTATAAAATGTAGTCTATTCGGTTTAATTGTGACACTTGTAGCTCCATTTAAGAAGGCATATGTATTACGCAAAAAAAAA
>JAOUZG010022948.1:4142715-4158276 GCA_026289955.1 Argiope argentata
AGCTACTCACTCATCATATTCAGTACATAACAGTACGAGTTAGCTACATACTCATCACAGCCCCTTTTTGCAGGGGAGGGGCATATTCACTCACCTTACAGATAGAACACAGAACAACAACCATGCCCTAATCGGGACTCGAACCCGAGACGTCCAGATCACGGGGAAGACGCGCTATCCCTGTGCCAGGACGCAGTCCATTCTGGTCTCTCTTTTTTTATGTTTATTTTGTTTATCTCAATTCTGAAAATAAATGGCACTTCACATCTACTTCAACGGTGCTCAAAGCAGCATTTCTCTAAAATTTGAAAGGCGACATCTTTAGAAACTTTTAAATAATGAATGTTTGAATATTTTCCTTTTGAATATTTAAATATTTTCCTCTTGAATATTTGAATACTTTCCTTTAGCTTATGAGTTTCTAGTATATCTACCAATAGCATATAATGAAAGAAAAAGTAACAATGATAATAGGAAATATGGGTCATACTGATTTTAAAGTACCATATAAAACCAGATGAGATGGGTATTAAAATGCCATATAGATCCATATCAGGTGGATTTCGAAAGCTTCCGTTTCAAATACATAATTTTATTTACCTACTTTAATAGCATAAAATTTTATTTATGTAATTTTGGCCCTAAAAAGTATTTTACAATCGAAATAGGAATCGTTGGAAATGTTGCGTTTTAATAAATTTTAAGGCTGTCAAATTGTAGCAATATATTCTAAATCTGTTATTCAATGCCCAAAGAAAAAGTTTTAATGACACATATTTAAATATTCTTAAAATTATATAAGCATTTACACCGAAAATCCCCAAATTTACATTTCGAAATCAATTACAGAAGAAAAATGAGATTAATATTTTTTTTAAAAGTCTGAAAATGACTATTTGACATTATTAAAATTAATAATATATTTCAGTGTGTCTTAAAGTTATGATTCACACCTCAAAATATTGAAAACAAGCAATCAAAAATTGATAATTCTTATTACTGTTTTCTTATTTTTAATTTACAAATAAAAACATAAAAATTCCTCTTCTAATGCTTGAAGTAACTCAATCTATCAATTTCAATTCTTAAAGGAATTACACTCATAAGAATGAGTTTTAATTAAGCCGATGTACTGGCATAGGGCTTCCTGGCGTCATCCCCGTAATCTGAGTGTCCCGAATTCGAGTCCCGGTTTGGGTATGGTTGTTCTTCTGTGTTCTATCTGTAAGGCGTGTGAATGTTCCCCCTTGTAAAATGGGTTGTGCAACTGAATGGGATGTGTGAGCAGCAAAAGTCGTACTTTTGGCCCTAGTTGGCGGTACTACAAAACAAGGGACGTTAATTAGGCTTAATTCGCTGACTACCTCAGCGAACTTGTCCATGGCAAGTGCCATAAGAAACAAAAAACAATATTATTAACTCTGATTTTTCCCCACCTTTCGTTTTGAATATCTCATAATAATTTCTAAAATGTATATATTTAATTTCTATAGCCTTATCTCGTATTAGATTAAACGCTAAATTATCCAAGATCTAACTTCCACATTACGTTGTTGCTAGATATCTGTAAATCATAATTGTTAAAATCATAACAGTTAAAATTAATTTTTTAAAGCTCACTTTGTAAATGAATAATATGATTTATTAAAATTAAATATATAATTAATTGTTTATGATTGAAATATTTACACAGTAACAAATCGGTTAGAGAGAGAATAATATACTCTATTTGATGTAAAGAATCAGTATCTTCTATTTCTGTACTTTCTGATACATCATTTAATCATCATCAATAAATTATACACTGGTTTACTTTGAACGAAACATCATTTTTAATAATGAATAAAAAATGATTTTCACTATTTGCAAAACACGTGTTGAATTATTGATATGAAAATTTCCAAATTCCTTTGATGTATATTTAATTTCCTACATTCAAGAATTTAATGTGAAAATATTTTATAAGTACATATATATTAAATATCACTCTTGTCTAATTAGCATGGAGATAAAAAAATATCTCATTATGTCGTGAAATGGCATATAAAATTCAACTGATTTCCTCTTAACGTTAATATCACCTTTCGCTTACATTTATGGAGATAAAAATTCTTTTAAAGGTACGTAATGCAACCACCGGAGCCAATTAATTTCTTCTCTAAATAGGTATTAAAAGAAATTAATTAAGCGCTATTTCGATCGTAGATTTTAGTTAATTAGTATTTGATACAAGCCAAATAAATTTCTGGATGCATTAATTTCTCTCGAAGCATAATAAACTGATATTTTTGTTTTTAATAATCATATAATGGATTGCTGTTCTAGTATTTTAATGATGCAATATTGTGAGGATCCTTTAGGAGGAAAAAACATTGATATCCAATTTTATTTTCTCATTATTGTTTGCCTTTTTTAGGAAAGGTTCTAAAAACCCGACAAATCATATCATTTTTGATTAATTAACCTATTAGATGGGAGTTTTTTTCCCCGGAAAAAATAATGTTCGAACTTTATTTGAATGCATTTGTATAGTTGCTACATACAATATTGACAATTAATCCTCTGAAAATGTTATTAACAAACTAATTAAATGTGTTGTTCAATAAATACTCTATGGCAACAAAGCTATAACTCCTTTGCTTTAAATTGTACGTTTTGGATATTGTGGTTTCTTACTTGTTGATCATTATGGATAAATGTTCATTGAAAATTTTTCTTTGCTTAAAGGTTCTCGAAAGAAACATTTCTAGCATCCATGAATCTAATATGAATAGCTCAGATTGAATTGAAGTACATCACCTACATTATTTTCTTATCCTACATTCATGAATCTAATATGGTACTTATAAATTAAATTGAGATACATCATCTACGTTATTTTCTTTTCCTAAATACAGGAATTCAATAGATAGTACATATTAAATTAAATCCTATGTAATATTTTTTTTTATTTTGGATGAAAGTAAACTATATTGATAGTAAATCCTTCTTCTATCCTTATTAAAGGATACAAATTGGCGTATATTTATTTTGTGCATGAAGTGTTTGTTAGGAGATCATGATTGTCATCTTGTCACCAGTTGAGACGTCTTTATCAACTGTTTTAGTATTAATCTCATGCTATTACTCACCATGAAACACACCCTTTTAAAATAATTATATGTTGAACTATACTACCAATATATTAATGAAAATTATATTAAGAACAGAAATTGAACTAGAATTATATAAAGAAACATTGATAATTTTTAAAAGATCATGCTTATTTTGCCGTTTATGTACCTGGAAAAACAATAAATAAGAGTTCGATTGTATTATGTAACTCTTAAAAATACATTGTTAAATGTACATAAATAGCTTTTTTATACATGTATATATAGACATACCAGATTCCTTGACCTGCCATGAAGGCACACGGATTTAAACTATAAGGCTTAATGACTACAAAGGCAAACCTGGCGAGAACTGCGTTTGTGTGCCAAAATTTCATCACCGGTCACGGTACAACACTTCCCGTATTAAGTACGTCCCGTCATATATGGGAGGAGTCTTCCCCCACCACCTATTAGTATACCTTCTAAGGTGCGAGATTCAATCACCATGCCGGAAGCATCTCATCCTCATTTCGATGTTCCCTCCCCCGGAATAAGATATGTGTATAAATATTGTGTCAGAAGGCATTATATTGATATATACTTTGCTATTTAAAAATAATTTAACTTTTATCATTTAAATTTATCTTTGCAATTAGAATAAAACTGCCATAATGCCGGCTGATTAGGATGATGCCTTTAAGTTAATTTTTATGTTAGCTACATTTTATTTCCGTAATTAACTGTGTTTAACCTTCTCAACGTAGCAATAGTCATATCTAATTAAAAATTTGAAACGACTATTAAATTAAGATTTAATCAATTACTTTGTTCTAGTTACGATTCCATATTGGTCAAATTATTTTGGCATTTTGAAATTAAAACGAAAAATTGAAATATAGGGCTGAAAAATTGATTGGATGGAATTTAATAGTATAAATGTATAATTATTTAAGACCTTGATTATATATACGTATATATGAAAGCTAATCATTAGGATATTTTTAATTTCAATCACAAATTAATATTTGTAAGATAATTATTACATACATATATTTAATTTTTTATATTGTATTAAAATTAAAATTATTATTGTAATTTTGAAAATTAATGCAGCTAGTTGTAAACATAATGTGTATTCGTATCACGATGACCACCTTCCTAGAGTAACATAAAATTTATTTAAAAATTAGCTACAGAGGCTGAAGAAAAAATCTCCTTACATCTATCATTTTCATGCAGCATGGTGTGTCCCCACATATCCATGAAAGTACTATTTCTCCAACACTTCACAAACGAACTTGTTATTAGTTGCTTCCTTCGTAATCCATGGCCAATACATTTGCCAGATCTAAATCCTCGTGGTGTCTGATTTCATGAGGTCACTAAAAAGCATTATGTATCAAGGAAGTGTTGCGGCATTAAATGATTTTAAGAACTCTAGAACACTTTAAATGTGAAGCATCACAGCTAATCAGTCAAGATCTGCTGTTGGGCACATTGTTCACCAACTTGAAATTTTGCAGGTGAAATAGGGTGGTCACATGGAACACTTATCTCTGCATCGTCCTGATCAGGATTATAACTGATCATCTTGCGCAATTTCGTCCTATTCTATCCACGTTTTGCAAACTGAACATTTTTTTTTCTCAAAAGATATATGTTATTTTTTCCCTTACTTTTATTTAATGTAGTTCGGTGTTAAGGTGATCAGGAACTTATCAATAAGTTTTAATATTGTTTCTGCATTCCATTTTGGTCATTTACTGTATTAAATTTAATGGTTTTCCGGAAAAGATGCCCCCTGGTGGACATTTTGGAACTGATTGTTTTATAAGAAATCTGTGAGCTCATGTCTTGTATAATCTACATACCAAATTTCGTTGCAATCCGTTCATCAGTTGTAGGATGCTGTTTGTTGGGAAAGATTGATTATAACCTACCTGCATGTTTGCATTATACGTGAGCATAAACATATTTATATTTTCGGTTGCAAACTCTGTGCTGCGTTATTCTTCGAAAACTAACATTTCATAGTTTATTTTAGTTATATTCGCATTCTTTTCTCAAAAACACAATACACTCAGAGTGAACCTTGTAACAATTAACCTTGATCAGATAACAAGGTATCCACCTGATTAAATATCTCATCTTCAATTCCTCTGCTGGGGAATCGCCTCATATGAGATAGCAATTAATTGCATGTATTTATTCTTGCATTTAATTACATATATTATTTAACAATCTCTTGGTTATTCATAATAATCAAATTGCTAATTATAAATTAAATGGGCCAATAGCTATCTAGTTTTTGAAACATTTTAAAGTATAAATATTTATAATTCATACTTTTTATTATAATTTGTTATCTAAAATATATAAGGAATTTTTATTACATAAGAAATTTTCTTTCTACATAAGAAAATAAACTATTAATTCTACAGATTATTGACAGCTTTCAAATTCTTATAGCTAATTATATACATATATCAAAACTCCTTTAATGCCTTCAGTTATATCTTAAAACATTCCATATATTTGTCTCAAATGTCAATGAAGTGAGTCGCAATACAACGATCACAACATGAAGGATTAATATATAACTAATAGAAACATCTCTTAAGAATGAAAATTGGCAGAGTATTATTGAATTTATATAGCAGTTAAAGAAACATTCATCTTCCATGATGAAATTGAATTATTTAAAAACCATTATTAATTATATAATTCAATATAAAATTATTGAAGATAAAAATTGTATTTATACATTCACATAAATAAATCATTCTTACAAAATGCCAATAATATTTGCATTTTCAAAATAAAAATTAATTTCATCTAAGTCTGAATAGCACATGGGAAAAAAATGTCACATTTTCAAATCACAAACGAAGAAAAAGAAAACTAAATTGATATGTTTCAAATTTCTGATTGAATAATATAATTATTTTACGAAATAACACTGATTGAATTCTTCAATCATTTACATCACCGACTTCGAAAAGGAGGGCGTTAACGAAGCCAGCACGTAATTCTTGATTAATTAAATATTTTTATCATTAATTATCACATGGAGGAATGCTTTGCGGATGACAATGGACCTTAATTGAAGGAATATACCATTAATTAGGAGAGAGAAAACTTCTGTCACTGGCCAAGACATTCTCCGGTTCTTATACAGAAGTGAAAGAAGGCTTTCGAAAGCTTATATAAGTGACTGACAATATAAAACATATTTTAACCAATAAGCACTGTAAGCAACAAGGCATAATTGCACCATCATTTATTGTTAGAAACATATTAATCGTAATATATACTGAGATTCATTTTCATCTGTTGCACTAAAGTAAATATACTTTGGCTTCAATTGTAATTTTAAAACAGGAGGATCAATAAGAAAGTAGGTATTTATTAGGATAAGATATTTATGTTCCTTAGCAGGATATTTAATCTTTTTTTATTTTAAACTTTAAAAAAGATTATATAACATATAAGAGATAAGTCTGAGAATCTAAACTATTTCCTTGCCATTTATTTCTATTTTTTAAACTAAAGACATAAAAACAAATAAGAATTCTAAATTACCAAAATATCTTGCCATCCAGCTTAGTTTCACCAAAAATATCTTGCCAACCAGCTTAGTTTCACCAAAATATCCTGTCACTTGCCAGGACAGTTTTTCAACTTACTTTTGCCAGCCTAGTTTAATTTTGTTACAATAATGAACTGTGTCTAAGTTATGCGAGTGTTCTTTGGACACAAATCATAAAGTTTTGAGAAGTGGTCAGGTGGTGAGGAAAACTTTTGAATCGCTTCTCTTTCCCTTAAATTTCAGCACATTCTAAATTGAAGCGAGTTGACCTTTGATGGCATATATCATGGGTATCTAAATATACAAAGGTTTATTTTGAGTAAAAAAAAACGATCTTGGGCATAGAATTCTAAGAAAATGAAAACGAATCTCTTGTCATAAACAAGATTAAGACTGGTTTCCATTATGTAAAAATGGGATAAAGAATATATTGAATGTTTTAAAAGTATTTGGCGAAATCTCAATCGAGTATCAATATACTAATCGAGTTACTTAATCGAGGCCCATATATTAGATTGACACAGTCATATATCTCTTCAAGGAAAGAAAACTCTACGATTCCTTGCATTTATATTAACCCTTTGCACTCGATGGCTCTTCTTCGGCACCATTCAGGATGGTGCATCATTTTGAAGTTTCATTTATTTATTTTTCAATTTTGATTATTGAAAATACCTACATAATGGTAAAAAGATGGAGAAATTCAATTTTAAGCGAGCGCGCACACACACACACACACACACAAATTTGGAGCAATAAACAAGCCTTTTTATTTTGAATAATTATGCATCGAATTACTTTTCCGATACGGCCGGGCGCCGTATCGGCGCCGCTCGAGTCCAAAGGGTTAAGATCTGTTTTTTACTAACTAAATTCAGGCAATTAGAAAAAAATAAATCCTCTTCTTCTAAAATATATTATTCCTAAATTATTTGGCACTATGTGTATGTATGCTTTAAATGCAAAATAGTAACTATGGATTGGTGGTTATTCGTTTGTTTTCGCAAAATGTATTTAATACTTTGTGTATGCAAATATATCTAGAAGCAAAATTCTCCAACATTCAATAAAACAGAAAAAAAGGTTGCAAAATCGGCTTAGATGTTAAATATAATGGTAGTTCTAATTCCTAATAGTTAATCAAATCGAAAAGTCAAGGACTCCTGGGGAAAAAAGTGCTATTCAAATAAATTCTGATACATTCAAATAGCATCTGAGATAAAAATCTGCTTTTTCACTACTGTATGATGTTATAATGCTACGCTACAGAATGCTTTCTTAAAGTTGTACCAAATTCCCATCTTTTATAGCAAAAAATCCATTATTTGTTCTGGTCATTGTAAGAAATTTATTTTGAGGAACGCAGAAATCTGTAACTTCTGAAAAGAGCTTTTGATATAGTCTTTTATCAACAAAGTTTCATTTCCATAGCCAGACGTATGTTATTTTCAGAGTTTAAACCATTGCAATATAGCCTATATTAGATTTCCATGTGATTTAAAGTTATAAAATGTACTTGGGGCAAATTTAAAGACAGGTAGGGTAACAAAAGGTTTTACCACCAAATTTTAAAGTTTTCAAGAAAAACGCGGAATTAATTCAGTTTGATTAAGGGAAAAAGAGTTCTTAAAATACATCTTCAAAAATTAAGAATCATAAACATTATTAGATTCATATTTTATTATAGGAAATTATTCCAATTAAGTGAACACTATCAATTCCCATTATAATCAATTATGATTATAATGGGAGGTGTATTATTTAATACACCTCCCATTATAATCATAATATATTCCTAAGCCTCTTCAAGTGCCTACATTTTTATAATTGATTTATTTTTTCATTCATTCTGTACAATATTGTTACGTTTTTAGCGTAGCGAGTTCGGATTAAATGGACTTTACTTGAGGACAGCACAAACAAATTTATTTACAGCTATTTACAGGTTGACTTGAGAAAGGAAAACTTCAGATAAAAACAATCCAGCAATCAACAGTCATTAACAGTGTAAATGCAAGCCTTACGCACAATAAACATTGACTGAAAAACAGATATCACATAGGACAGCAAACAGTAAATCACAGTGAGCTCAATAATTCAAAGTTAATAGCAAACGTAAACACAGCTCAATAATAACAAGCAAGAAAAGTAATCCTTTAGTCCAGTGAGGAAACTCACTGCCAAAACTACGGCAACGATTCCCTTATATAGCCGAGCGAGCGAGCACGCGAAGCAAGGCGGCTAACCGTGAACGGTCTGGGGGTTACCAGAATATTCCTCTCGCCAAATCAATTCGGCTGGCGTGAAGCTCCTTGTGAAGCGTCGCCAACGTTTTCTTCGGTGTGCGTTCGTGGTGGTCGCCCACTTGTAACAATATCACGCTCATTTATTTGGTTTTATTGTACTCCAGATATCTTCCATCCTATTGTTTATCATTTTTGCTATGTTATATATATATATATTCATATTTTGTCATCTGTATGCCTCTTTAAAGTTGATTGTAATGTAATTTTCCTTTTTTTTAATGAAGTCTACCTACATCTATACCAAAGCGGAAATAAGCTAAATGAGTTCTAGAAACAGAGGTGTGGCATTAAATGTTAAGTCTGATTACGAGTACTTTTTGTGAATCCATCTGATATTCGTAGACCTAAGTGATTGTTCGTAACGTAATTTTTTATTTCATATCCAAAAACATTCCTTTGCTAGAAAAATATGAAATCGGTTGTAAATCGATTGTCTAAAAATATTATCTTATATCCTTATCCACTCCATTTGTTCTAGTTAATTCAACAGAAGCTTTGTAATATTGCAGAATTGGCTGAAAACCGACAGATACTCACACTCCAAGTGAAGGGATGAAATATTGTCCATTGAAGCACATGCCTTTAAAATATCCCTATGATTCCCTTCCACGGGATTTACATGTGATTAACCAACTATAGAAATATCTTTTATAATCTGACAATATTTATTTACAGGGATAAAAGTTTCATTCAATTTTCCTCATTTCGTTTTGCGCCTTTCTGTGTTGTGCTCATAGCTTCTGTTTGTACTGATATTGTACGGTTATCTTTTGTTTATATTGTTAATAAAGAGTTTCACAGAAGCACACGTTATCAGTCATCATTTCCCAAAAGCATGGCCTCTTCGCTCGCCGGACAGCACCCCTTGGAACTTTTGGTTGTGGGATTATTTAAAGGGCAATATATATTGTCAAAGACAATCATTCAAGGCATCAAATACAGGTATTCGGAGCAATATTCTTAATAATCTTGCAGAGTCACTCCGGTCATTTACAAAAAATAAGGTTATGCGATCAAAGCATATTGTTGAAAATGAAAGAAGACATATTGAGTAATTTTAATATTACTTTATTTAACGATTATAAACCATGTTAAGTGGTTTTATTTGTATTACATCGCCACCTAATAGTACAATAATTCACCAGATGGTGAATTATTGTACTATATTTTATTTAATAAATGTAAAGCTAATCTTTAATAGTCTGTAATTCAAATTTTATCTGATTTGGAATAGTAGCATACCTTTTATAGCCCTCTGAAGTGGGTAACTTATTTCTTGCTAACCCCGTAATTTCTGCAAGAATATAAACTCCAGTTGCTTCTTAAAGGCTACATCTATTTCTAGTTATTTTCATCCAAAAAAATAATAACTTCTTTCATTACTTAATGCAGTATAATATCCATTACTTGATTTCTTAGTATTTCCATTTTGATTCGGATTCAAAACCAAATAAATATTACCTTTTATCAGAGATCATTTTATAATGCTAAATATTAAAAATTCATGAGAAAATGAACCCGTAAATATAATTATGTTGATTTTAAAATTCAGTTTTGGCTTCTCAACGAATTTTATTTCAGGCTCATTCACTTAAAATATGTTTTTCGAATTTCAAGCAAAATGGAAAAATATTATTCGGAAGTACCTATGCATTTTTATAATTATATTTTCTTATAGTTTATTAATAATTCCATTTTCTGTTGTCTTTAATTATCAAGCAAATTAATTTTATTTTTCCACTTAACTACAATTAAAAATGTTTTCTGACGGAACATTTAAAAAAGATCTTATGTTTATTTAGCAAAAAATACCATTTAAAACCTAACAAAAAATCGAAAGAAAATACCAAATGTGAGTGCTTTTTTTCACATCTAATGCATCTTTTCATCTAAGTATATTTCCTTAGGTTATTTATCTCCCGTGAAAGCCTGGAAAAGTGCAAACACGATGCTAAGTGGGCGTCTGAAAATAATAATGAAAGTATTAAAAAAATCACCATCATATGACTTCGAGATGTTTCATTACCCATTACCCTCCTCTTCTGTTGTATGAAAAAAAATCTTTTCTACCAACAACAACAACAAAAAAATCATCTTCATTTTTTTTCTTTTTCTTTTTCAAGTTTCATCTCTGAACACTCCTGTAAGCAGATTAATTAACTGTTTGATGCCATCATTTCGGGGGTTTTAACGAGGCATTGCAAAAATTGTTGAAGAAGATATATGCATTGTATATTTATATTTTCACTCTCATTGTTTTGAAACTTTTATTTATAATTTGTCTTAGTTCGGAGGAATAAATTAGTAAATGTTTAAAAAAACATTTTTACAAATGGTGTTGCTCAAAAAGTATTACAGATTTCATTATGTGCAACATAATTACTGAAAACTCATTAGATTAATAAGAACATTAAGTTTTGAATATTCTCAAACTGTGTAAAAGAAAATGTGTTATAATAAACAATATTGAATTTTTTATCTTTAGAAAAGTGTTATTAAATATAAATGATATCAACTTATTAGATCAAAATATTTTTATTAAAATTCTCAGTCATTAACTGCAAATACTTTAAAGAAATTTTAAAATCTTGTTGTTATTTTTTAAACTATATTTAACTTGTTAAGTAGATCTAATTTGTTTCTTTAAATAGCGTAGAATTTAAATACCAGTGTTTTCTCTTGAGTCTGGTCCCTTAACGTTATTTCAGATCGTCAGAATTTTCGAGTATCTGTTTAAATATTGGAATAAACTATTATACTTTTTAAAGAAATATTGGCTCCATTTAACAGTTCATTTGGTTCAAATTTCATTTATGGAGATTATTTATGTGTGAAAGGTAAATAGTTTTATTGAATAATTTAATAATCTAAATAGATTCATTCAAATAAAATTCTGAGCAAAACTTAATTTTTTTTATGCTTTATGAAGCAAATACCATTTGCATATAGTCTATGAACTTGAATCATCAGAGGGAAACAAGTACAGGCCGAGTTGTATTTCTAAAATGCTGTATAATTTCCAATTAAAATATACATGGGATGTTTTCTTGTTACATAACTTTAGAGAAGGAATAAATTATGGTTGGAAAAATTCTTTATTTATATATTTTAAATTCTTTATTTATACATTTTCTTCATGATTGAGAAGATTGAATTTTCTCATACTTTCCGATTCTCTCCTTTTTTTACTTTTCGTACATAATTATATTTTACAATATTTGATATCTAAAATTTTTTTAAAAAAAATGATAGAATAAGCGATTCAATTAAATTTAAATTCCAAACTATGACTTCATCTAGTAATGAGAGTGATGAAAATTTGATTTCAAAAATCCATATCATTTATACATTTTTATTAAAGTGTATTTATTAAACATTTTGCTTTTCAGTACTTAAGTGTGATTTTAAAAATATTGATCAGTTTACTATATATCGAATATGATATGACACTGATTTCCTTTAAACAACATTCCTAATTAGCTGCCATATCATAAAATCCTCCTTAATTCCTCATAAACAAACATTGTACTTAACATAACAAAATAAAAAGTAAAAATTAGAAAATAATTAAACTAATAATTTCTGTTTTTAATACATGAATGAAAAGTGATTTAAAATTATTTTATTATTTAAAATTATAAAATTATTTTTTTATTTAGTTTATTTAAAACATTTTCAGGTAAGTAAAAAATTTTCTTCACAAGAACTCGAAAAGTAAATTCCCATAACTATGCCAGACGTCCAAAAACATAAGCATGGGGATGGAATACTTTCTGAAACAAATTATATACTTGACATGAGATATCGACTTAATAATGCAGAAAATCACGAAACGCAATATTTAGAATCCTAACCAGTAATTGGAAATTTATTTATTATTAACGCTAATCATTCTCATAATTATAACCCATGGTTCATTTCTTAAATAAATTAACAGCCCATAAATCTTTCAGGAGTTAGAAATTAATTAATATTAAAAATGAAAAAATATTACTTAAAAAGACTTTATCTAGATGGCATAATAAAATATAGTATAAAGGTTAGCCCTATATCGTCGCTTAACAAGTAACATTTTCTACCTCATTTTCGCAGATTTTACGGTAGGAAGAGGGGAAAAAAGAATTTTTCCAATAACGAATAGGTCTGACTTTTTTTTTCATGTCTGGTATGAACATGAGACCGCAAGTTCACGCCTGATATGAAAAGAAAGTCAGGAACATTCGTTATTGGTTGAAAAAAAAACTTTTTTCCACTCTTATGGACTTCTGCAAATAGAGATAGGTGGTTCGCTTGTTAAGCAACGATATATTAGAGCTGAAAATATTTATTTTTTATCAGTATAACTAAGGTATATATCAGATATAAGCTTTAATTTATATAAGTTCTGAGAGTAATTTTGGAAACAATTAATCTTTTTTTAAATATGCTGTGAATTAGAAAGGCAAGAGTTAAAATCTAATTTAAATAATTAAAAACTTAACAGTCCTAAAAATAGAAAATTTTATTTTAACGTTTTATGTATTTCAAATTTTTTAATTGATTAATTAAATAAAAAATTTAATCAAGATTTTTAATAAAATTTTTAATTAAAGTTTTTTAATTAAAATATTTAATTTATTCGAAACAAAAAACTATTTTATTATTAATCATTGAAATTTAAAAAAAATAATTATTAAAATAAATTTAGTTGAAACGTTAGTTTAGTTGAAACAGGTCATAGAAAAAAACTTTCAATTAGTATACCAATAATGTTATTAAAAAAATTTCTAATTGCATACTATAAATGTATATTGCTAAGAAACATTCGATTTACTAAGAAATATTTCGATTAAGATAAAAATGCAAGAGTGCTATTAAAGTTTCAAAAGGCTTCAACAACAGGAAAAAAAAGGAAAATAAATCGCCTATGACGTAATTTGTGCTCGAAACGAAGTCATTAGGTAAATTCCATCAGCTATCCCATAACATCACACTATCTAAAAGGAAACTTGAATGAAATTGGAACAATCTCTCCTAACTAGAAAGAAGAATGCATACTAATATATGTATATGTGTTTGCGTTCTATATTGTAAATCAAACTACGCAATTTGGCAAATATATAAATTGGAGGCTGGGGATCTACATTTGAGAGGGGAGTTTTAATTTTTTTAAATAAAAGTTTTAATAAGATCAAAAAATTTTAATGTTTCTTTCCATGTTATCTTCAGAAAATATCATGATATAAAACAGTTGTTTTATACAATCATTAAATTAAAAAAATACATTTCCAATACATTTACCATTCAGTACTTTTACAGTATTAATAACCTCTTAAAATATTTGAAATATGTTTTTTAAAACTATTTTATGTTATTTTAATATATGTATATATGAAAAAATTACAAAGTATAGATTTTTATATAGTCCCCGGACGTATTACACAGTGTACTTATTTAGTGAACTCTGGATATTCAGACATATTAAATAAAATAGCTCTACAAATCTATAGACAAAATGGACATTTTCCAGCAGTTGCCTTTTCTAAGAGTATTCAACAAACTAACTCCTTTTATTCAATTCCACTGCTAATTTGTCTGTTGTTGTTATGTATTGTTACTTATAACACTTGTCATGGACAAGTCCCCTGCTGATATAGCAGTAGATTCAACCCGAAAGGAGCGTCTCTTGTTTTTGAAGTAGAGCCAACTAGGGCCAAGAGTAAGATTTAGCTACACACTCACCGCATTTTACAGGGTGCACATCCCCTTTTTACAGGGTGGCACATTCGCACATCTCACATATATCACACTGAAGAACAACCATGCCCGAACCAGGACTCGAACCCGGGACTCCCAAAGCAAGAAGAAGACACGCTACCTCTGTGCCAGAAATCCGGCAAAAAATCTATATAGAACTGTATGCTACTATGGGAATACAGGATGTGGTATTATATGAAAAGTTGGACTTTTTAAAATGGAATTTCTATTGATTTCAACAATAAAAAATGAAATTTTTTTAATCATTTTAAGCATTTTTCTAGTTGGATTTATATGCTATTTTTATTAGTATTAGCCAACGATATAATATTTAACCTCAATATTTAATTTAATATATCAATCACACAAAACAAATCTATCATTTTTATATTCCAATATTTTATTTCGAAAAGGTTGAAATGAAATAATGTGATTGATTAATATAAAAGCTTTACTTTATGGTCGATATAAAAAATGTAATACATTTTCTTTCTTCCTTCAACGTGAATAGGAGTTTTATATTGTTGTAATACCGTGATGTATGTCAAAATATTTTTATCAACGTTACTGGTAGCCTGAAGGATAAACCTTAAATTTAAAAGTTTATAATACATATTTTAGTACCATAAACATGATCCAAATTTAACGTCTTAGAAAATCCAAACAGAATTTTACCTGAAAAGAGTTGCTATTATGAAAAACATGAAGCATTTATAATTTTTCGTATAAAAAATCTCTCGTTATCTTGTTTACGATAGCGTAAGGAATAAGTCAAAGAATTTTACTCTCCTATAATTTAAATAAATAATATGTTTTCTTTATCGTTGTATATTTT
>JAOUZG010022948.1:4163276-4190063 GCA_026289955.1 Argiope argentata
TATAATGTATATTTTTAAAAATACTGAATTATGATAACCAAATTAAGTGCTGAGTTTTCTTGTTTTTTTTAACATTGAAAAGGCAATTACTTTTCAAAAAGCAAAATCTTTTGCTGGTTAGAATGTTTTTCTATATCTGCAAAAGCATGATTATTACATTTGAGATACCTAAAAAGATAAGCAAGGTTTAAGTTCTTTTAGGTGAATTTCTTACAAAACCAAATAAATAAATCTGAAATCAGTTTTTTTTACCAAACACATCCACTACAATTGCATGTTTTATATTGACAAACAGGTGCACAATTTAAAAAATAATGAACAATTGCAAATTTTAATTAAACAATATTTTGCTTAGACATTAATGTAATGCATATAGACATAAAATAATTGGATTAGTGTTTCGTTTAAACAAAGAATAATATCATAATTCAATAAAGTGTTCAATTTTCAGAGCTCATTTCTGTTGAAAAATTATTTTCCTTTAGAAAAATTTGTTATACAGAATAAAATTAAGTTTAATTAGATGAATAAAGGAAAATAATCATGGATAGTAGAAGAAAGTTACGAATATAAACCAAATAAGATACAAGTAATAAACTCAGAATAACTCCATTTCTTCAACAAAATTAATGAAAACTGAACCAAATAGTTTAAAACTTTATTTATCTCTCTATAAATCAATATATTTTTTTTTCCTTTTCTTTCTATTCATGATCTATAGATCTCTTCTAATAAAAACAAATTCTCATTATAATTTAGATTAAATAAGAGTAAAAAAATTCATAAAAAATTATTATGTATGATTAGTATGTATGATTAATAAATAAAAACATAAAGTTAGGATTATAAAAATAATTAAAATCATTGGAGACATAATAATTATAGACCACTCTCTTTTTATGATAATGTCCTTAAATAATCCCTGAATAATTATTACCCATATAATAGATATTTAAAGCAGCAAAACACAACGTTTTTCTTAAATTACTCTTAATGACAATAATTAATTTGCTTTTATCGGAAAAAAATAGAACCATTAAAGTGAAACTCCTATTTTCTAGTAAATATAACATTTTCTGAATCATTGATTATCAAAAACGAAAAATGTTTGAGAAGAGAGGGGTGAGGGAGATGATGAAAAAAAAGAAAGAAGGTTATCATTCATCGCTAAAAAAATTGAAAGTTTCCTTTAAAAACTTTTGGTAAATATTCTGTGATGAATAATTTATTTTATTAATGCCGACAATTAGCATTTATGAAAGATGGAAAATTCTAAAATATTTATATATATAGAAAATAAAAACTACACCAGAAATTTTTTTTAACCTTAGTCAAAAAGTAATTAGATGCATCAAGGTATCTAAAACAATCTTTAATATAAGAATAGAGTTATGTAGTCTCAAATCTTAGAAGGAGAATAAGATTTGAGATAATTAGGGTTGAAAAATTCTGTTCGAATCTGTTACATCCTGCGATTGGATTAGGGCAACAAAGGTTTACTGTTTTTTATATGATATTTAAGTAATCGATGAAAGCAATAATTTGAAAATTTATTGTATTATTGCTGAAACTGTTTGTATTTAATACCATTACTGACAAATATATTTTTAAAAAGCATTTTAAAATGTGATTGTGATTTAGATGTCTCTGTCAAATGTCTGTAAAATACTTGCCTTTAGTTAAATAAATTGATTATTATTTCTCATTTTTATTGCTTTTAAACATAGTCTTATTCTTGCATGTTTCTCTAATTGGAAGTTATTTTTTCTTTCTTCCTGGATATTTTACAAATCCATTTAGGCATGAAAAAATTTTCCCTGTTATTTTTGCTCATGCAAAGGAGTCAAATCAAAATATAAGACAAAATGTTATCTATCAAACCCAATGAATTAAGAAATTAATGTACATAAGTTCAGCTTATAATTATTTAACTGTTTACTTCCAATAATATTTCAAATCTATTAAGTAAGAAGAGCAAATAACAAATAATATAAAAACACTTTTTACTTAGGTTAATTAAGAAAATTTTATCTTAATTACTTTGTATTAATTAATTAAAATTAACATAAATATATATAAATTTGACAGAATAATAATACTAAGCGGCAAAATAGAAAGAGAGTTTTCTGGCAATTTTCATTCTCTAGCATGAGGATTACAATTGCTATAAATAATTGATCAAAAAATTATACTAGAGTTGAAATTTCAACAAAAATTGAGGATTCAAAGCCCATTATGACAACGTAAAATGCGTGAAGTTTCTACACCATTCGAGGAGCGCTATACAGATTAGAAATTTCTAAGTTTCTATATTCTATATTATTTTAATTCCAAAGTACTTCAAAATGAAATGAAAAAATGGATTAATTAACAATGTTTAGTTTTAAATACATCAAACATTATGAATATAAACAGGATCATTTAAAATAATAAGCCAAAACCCCGTTAAGCCTAACCTCATTGGTGTGGTGGGAAAACAAACTGAATTCGTTACTGATTTGGCGATGGGAAAATGATTTTTGGCGAGAAATCTAGTTTTTAATTAATTAATAAAAATTATGAGTTAATATTTGAAAACTCTATATTAACATCAAATGCCGTCCTCTGCAAGTTTTAAAAAATTTACTTGAACTTGATTATTTGAATAAAAAGTATTTTATTAACCATTGAAAATTTGAACAAGATACATATATAGGGAGAGTATGAGCTAACAGTAGAAATTGAAAAAAAAATAATCTATGTCCTAGTGAAATAAATTCCTAAATAATCTTCTATTTCCTACACACTTCTATTTTCAACGTCCAGATATTACGCAAAAAGCTTCAAGATCAGTAATTGCGAATGACGAAATCATATTTTATTTCTACGCAACATCTGGTTTCCGTCTAATATCGCTCTTGTGAGGGCCAATTAATATGACGATAAAAAAAACCTCATGATATTCCCAAATGGCATATAAATATCAACTGGTTTCTTGTCAGCATAATTATCATCAACCACCTTCTGTCCCTGAAGACAAAAATTCTTTCAAAGCCAAGCCATGCAACAGAACCAATTAATTTCTTTCATTAAAAAAAGGATATTAAAGAAATAAATCGAGCATAATTTCGATCACGTATTCTATGTAATTAGTATTTGATCGAAATCAAATACATTTCTGGACACGTTAATTTCTCTCCAACAAAATGGACTAATTGTTTTGTTTTTAATAATTAACCGATGCAATGTGCATCTCTACTGCATTAATAATACTCGTAAAGATCAATTTGGGGAAGACGAAGGAATTTGTTTAATTTTATTCTATTTTCGTTCGCTTTTTCTTCACCCTCTTGTTCTTTTTATGAAAGGTATACAAAACCATCTAATGATATGATGTTGTACTTAATTAATATTATTAGAGATTTTTTCTGGAATTCGAAAAAAAATATCGGTCCGAATTCCACGACAATCAAATGAACAATCGATACATATAACGCTGGGAAATAATTCTTCTGAAGTTTTATTAACAAATTAATTAAACTTGGGTCATTCAATCAAGGTGTTTTGACATTACTATGCTATGTTTTCTTTATTTATTTCATTTCAGAGAGGGTAGTTCATTACTTGTTGATTGTCATGGGAAAAATGGAGATATTTAGAAATTTAATACGATAGAAAGATACGAGAGTTTGTTTTTTATTTTTTGACTGTACAGCTTTATTTAAATCTTTTTCCGTTTTTTATCTTCTTTTAATTAACTTGAATTCTTTGATGTTTTTAAAGATTGGTGATTTTAAGTGTATTCTTCACTAATTTTATAGAGCATATAAGTGTGTTTATTTGTTTATTTTTAATTATAATACACTATTTTTATGTTTTCTGAACTTAATTGTCAAGTATTGGTTGATTTAAATCTGATTCTATACAAATGGAGACATAAGAGAGAAGAAAAAAAGAAAAGATTTCAAACTCCATAATATCAATGTTATATTTTAAATTAATGATTAGAAAAGTGGAAATTTCGAAATAAAAGTATTTATATTTTTTAAAGGACATAAAAATTTTCTCTGAAAACTGTTTTTTTTTATTCAAATTATTTCACAGATCACAGTACATATTAGAGCCCTTCTTTTCCTAGCGTATTTTTTGCTTAAAATAAATACTTTTGTCCATCAGCTTTTGTTTATATCATATGACAGTTTTATTATAAATAACATATTACATTAATCTTTAGATGCAAAAGTAACTTTTAAAATCTTAACAAATTAAAAAAATACAGCAAAATTCTTGTAAATCTTAAATAGCTTATCTAAAAAGTAGATTTTAGAAAGCTGTTTCCCTGCAAGGGTTCCTTTTGTATGCCATTTTTTACCGTTGAAATTTCTGAAGATAAAGGATGCGCAATTTGCAGTTGGATAAGTATCCCATCAACTCGGGTATTGGTTCTTCATTTTCCGTTCCCCGTGATAATCAAGGAAACAATAAATAGAATATATTTTACTTTTTTCTCTACCTTTTTCAGGAATTTGGGTTTAAATGGCAGTCATTTTAGATAATTGAAGCATTGAAAGAGAATGTTAAAAATTGAAACCCAATACTGCAATAATTTTATAAAACAATGGACTCATTTGAGAAAAAAAAGTAATCATTTAAGCTTACAATAGCTGGTTTAAAATGGAAAATTAAAAGAATCAAATAAATAAAGAACAACAGTATTTTATTCCATTCCAAAAGCTTCATTTGTTTAATTCGTATTTGGAGACATAAAATTTCCTCGAGTGGCCAGAGACATGGAATCAAAATGACTCCATTTTTATTATTATTATTTTGTCTTTTATAAACAGCATTATAATTTTTTGAATCAAGACGCATTTTGGAAATAATGTAGTTTCCAAAATTATTAAATGTTATATTAAGTGTTAAAAATATGTAAGATTTAGATAAGAAAAAACTAAACAATCTTTTAATAAGTATTTATTTCATTTAGATATTATGTTATTACACTAATGTTAGAACTTAACAATCAAATATAAGGAATACAATAGTTTAAAATATTATTTAAAAAGAATATTTCTTTTATCTATTTGCATTTCTCAAATTAAAAGCAGTTTCAATGATATGAAGTACTTGATTCCGTAAATAACAAGAAAAAATTTGAATAAGTAATATAAAAAAAATTAAACAATTCCTACTTAGGTCAAAAAAGAAATTTTTTATTTTAGTTACTTTTTATTAAATAACTACGATTAATATAAATCATTTATCAAAAAAATCGATTTTGACAAGAATTAAACTCCCATTCTTCACCTTTACTTGAAAAATACTGAAATCCTTGTATTTTACCGATTGAGCTATTGCCAGTTAATTTTCTTTACAAACTGCTAAAACTTTATTTAAAGTATCAAAATTTGATTAAATTTAATTAATGAATTAATATTTGAAAAAAACTGTATTAACATCAAGTGCCATCCACTACAAGTTTAAAAGAATGTATTTGAAATTGAATGGATGAATAAAAAATAATTTATTAACGATAAAAAATTTGAATAGATATATATATAGGGAGAGTGTGAAATAATTATAGAAATTGAAAAAAAATAATTCAGTTGTACGCACGTGTTTGTACTTAATTTTGACAACATACTGCTGAAAAAACAACTTGAAGTTACTGAGAAAACCATTCTACTCAAGGTCAAAATAACACGTGATAGTCAGAGCTAATTAAGAGCGTGGAGTCAATTTGCCTCCAGCCGCCAGTTACAGTTTTACATATTTCATTCAATAAACAATTATTTGCGAAATAACTCTGCTGGTTTAAACAGTAATATGCTTGGTATTGTTCGTATATTGCCTTTAAGAACGAGAACGTTTGTTTACATTCACTTGCCTACATCCGTTCATTAATATCATCATAATGTTCATTGAAACTACCTAAGTTATGGTGATAGTTGTGAATATAGCCATATTACAATAAAGTTGTCTGGGGATATTAAACTTATTCTGAAATGAATCAAAATAATACTAAATCTTGTAAGTTTTCATTATTAAGAAAATTTAGATTTATGTTTTTCAATCATTGTTATTTATGGAACTGAAGATATTAGAATCGCTTATGAGCTATTAGATCTTGAGACCATAAAAAACAACCAGTTTTAAATTTCTTTTCCTATTTATTTTTGGCATTTTTTTGGTCTTATATATGTAAAGTTTCCTGATCAACAGCTTTCGTAAAACTATTTAATTGGCTTTAGCTTTATATGCATCTGAGACAAGATGATTCTACCTTTTTGACTAAGGTTCATGAATGTCAGTCATTTCTGTCTACTGCAATCTTGTTTACTCTGGTAGGTACTTCGTTTCCCACACATCTTGCTACCCTGTAGGTAGAAGAAGCAAAGTAATAATGTATAGTCTTCTTGTTAACTAAAAGAATAATCATTAATTTTTAAGTTCATCATCATTAATGCTCGTAAATTTAATGTTCTCCATGATAAAAAATACCATATAATTGTTTTTTTAAAAGTTCATTTTGGAATTTTCTATGGGAAATCATACATAATTATTTTCAATTTTTTTCTTTATTTTTATATGATTCCTCTACGTGGGTAAGTTTCCCAGTTTTATACATTTCAAAATTTAGCTACTCTAAATCTCATAAAGTAGAGCTAATGAGGAAAAACTAATTTCATGTTTCAATTCAAAATCCCAATAGCAATTAAAATCAGTAAAATAAATTCCAAATATCAAATAAAAACAATTTTTTGTTGTCATAATAAAAATAATTCTTTTTGTTCTGAATAAGTTTTGATAAATGTTTTAACTAAATGGAGATTAAGTGTCTTAAAAATGCTTATATATATTCTATTCTCATGGCTCAATAAATAGTTGGTAGCATAATCTGGTAAATATATACTTCATTATTTCATCTGAATATCCACAAATTGATCCATTATCAGTTATATATACTAGCAAGGGTTGTAGGGAACACAAAAGTAAATTGGAATGAAATATCAACTCATTTCCGACTTAATTTGTCGGGAGTGTAATGATTATATGCCGAAATTGGAAGGAAATATCAGTTCAAGGTTTCTGATTTAATTTGTTAGAAGTATAATGATTATATGCATTTGAAACTTTACAGCATACACAAAAAAATCGCTGTAAATTAGTCACACAGACAAATTCTAAAAAAACTATTTCAAATCAAATGTATTCATGAGCTATTATATATATAGTTTAGTTACTATTGCACTTTCATCAAAATAGTTTTGCATTTTGAAATTTAAAAATTTAAAAATTTAAAATGAAAGATAAATATTGAAAGCAGTGAAGTTGTTACATTTTTTTTATCTGAATACGTTTCTATACAATTATAGAGTATTAATTATTTATTTTTACTTCAATGGGTTTTCTTTATTGTTTAGAAACTGCGTATTTTCTCGGAAATATTATAAAAATATTTCCATTCAAACATTCATGGCATTAAGAGAAAGATTATTTTTACTATATAAAAAAATAGTAAACCGGCAATGCTATTTAACCACTTTATATACAATATCGTGTCTGACACGCGCATAGAATTACTGAATTTTTATTTTCAAGTCTGCAATTAAGCCACAAAAGTATTTAATACTTAATATTAACATTTAAGTATTAAATACTTTCATGTTTCTCTTTCTTTTCTTTACGAAAGTATTTAATACTTAAATACTTTAAATACTCTTGAAAGATTAAGTATTTCAATACGAAAAAATCAATATGAAACACTTTGGTATCCCAAACGCTCCATATATTATTTTAAAAAATCAAATTAACAATAAATTACCAAAATAGGATGAGTTATCTAAATAGAAAGTTAAATAAATTCGTATGTCAAGTGGTTAACTAGCAGAAAAAAAGCATCGCGATTTACTCAAATACTGACACTATATACAATATATTATGTTTTACTTCATTATACAATGAGGAGAACACACAGTGTGGGAAACACATTGGCTCCATTTCCATAAAATACCTCCAAAAAATTTGACATATTTGCAATTTTGGTTATTTCACTTACCTCCTGCTTCTTTTATCTCGCCGTATTCACATGCTCACTGATAAATAAACATTTATTCCACCTAATGTTATATCTAGTCCAAACATCAGAAAAGAACTTCAGTTTTAATGTGAAGATCATGTACTAGGGTTTGAGGCCATGGATTACTCCTCATATTCAATGCTTCTGTCTTATTGTAACACCACCATTTTACTACAACTTAAATATGGTCACCCAGTAGAGGTAAATGTAGTAAGGTCAATGGAAATAAAAGGACTCAAGACTTTACTATGATCTCTACATCTTATATATTTAAGGAGCCTTCCAGACTTTGGAGGCTCGCAGAAAATTGGAAACTTAAATTTACATAATCAGCATAGATTTGCATAATTTACATAAATTTTACGAAGAGAATTCAAATAAAAGTTAATGTTATTACTATTTGACAACTTAACTTGGGTTCGAACTCGCAAACTTCCACTCATGCACCCGCCGACAAAACGACTGAGCCACGAAGTGCTTGGTTGGAAAGAAAAATTTTCTCTACAATATATTGAATCATCAAATTGGATAGATGGTTCAATGAGATTTGATTGCTGGTACGAACAACGAGTGAGTAACGTGGGACTCAACACGTTCTATTCTCCCATCTAGCTTCATGTGATATTAAGACGTCATTTAAAAATGCCATACAAAATGTTATAGACATAGATAAATAATCATCTGACAAATTTTTCTAAGTATGTAATACAAATTGGCAACTATAATATTGAAAAGAAATATTACATTTCATCCTTCTACTGCGTTGCATCTTTGGTTATTGTAGAATATGTGCATCGGAAAAAAGCCAGATACACTTCTAGACGAATTATTTCGTTCAACATTTTATAAAAATCTTCAATTTGAAACTGCCAAATTAAACAAAAAAAATTGAACTCTAAATAAATTGTTAAAATATTGATAGAATATTTAAAAAGATGCAAACATTAATTTTTGCAGGGTAATAACATATTAGAAGATATTGACGAACAATGCATGAATTTTGCTGAAGTTTTATTAACAAAAAATCCTTTTAAACATTTTTAAATTATATACTAAGCTCAACTTACTATCTTTTAAATTATATATTTGCCAAATATGTTAATTTCCTGATAAAGATCTACCTTACAGAGCTCCAATACACAAATTTACATTTATTATTAATGGATATTCAGCAAACTATATAAATTATTTAAGTCTTTTCGAATTAATAGTTAGGTAATAAATAGTTTCTAAACTAAAACATCTTACCTAGAAGAAAAGAGCATCAAAAATATTTTTTATTAAATTGTGATATAGTACGCTGTTTGAAAAATTTATTTTCTCTTTAGAATTAAAAACAATATCTCATTGATTTATATCTTCATTTCTTGTGCAATATTATTGCTAAAACGTCATTCTTTATTAGAAGAAAAAAACTTCATTTTGTCATAAAATTTTATTGCAGAAAACTTCGTAAATCAAAATTATTTTTCAGAAAGCTCTTAGAAGCTACAACGAATAATTATTAAAAAAATTCCATAACAAGCACTTTATATTGCAAGTAATTTATATATTAACTACTTACGTCTTAAGCCTGTGCTAAGTATAGCACATTTTTGACGAACTATTAATCTAACATGATCCCCGTGAAGAGATTAATCAGGAACAGTTATTAATAAATGGAGTCGTTGGTTGCCTCGTGAAGTGAGCTAAACTTTCGCCAATTTTTTAGAGGGAATTTTTCGCTCTCAAAACGGCTTGTATTTCAAGGATTTCTATCGAAGATTATTAATCACCTGCACCCTTCCACATTATTAATCTCACAAATGCACTTTACAAATTTTTAAAAGGGTTAATAAGTGAAGTGCACACTTTCTTTTTACTTGAGATGAATATCTTTTCTAGGCTCTGAAATATTAATTGCATATGAGCGTAATAAATTAAAACCCTAACTAAGTATATTGAATGACTCTTATGAGCATATTGAATGCCTCTTATGAGAAAAAAAAATCAAATTTACGAAATTTTCAAGAAAATCTTGAAAATTTCGTAAATTTGATTTTTTTTCTTTTTCTGGAAAATTAATTATAAGAAGTTCAATGTACGATTTTATTTTTCTTTCAGATTTATTTATTTATAATAACGAGTCGGATATATGCACACGAATTCTTGGATGAGAAACTGTAAGACAAGAAGAAAGATTTTCACTTACCTGGAAATGTAATAACGTTGTGGTGTCAAATTACCTTTTGCGTATGACTATATTTATTATACTATATTTACTTTCCCATATATAGTCAGTAATGGTTCAATCACATTTTTTAGTATTCCATCCGCCGTAGAGAGCCATAAGAGTATCACGTCTTCCCCGTAATCTGGGTGTCCTGGGTTCGAGTAACGGTTCGGGAGTGCTTGTTCTTCTGTAAAGTATGTGAATGTGCGCCATCTTGAAAAGAGGCTGTGCAAGCGAATGTGATGAATGGGTAACAAAAGTCGTACTCTTGACTCTATTTGACGCTACTAATAAACAAGAGACTTTGGTTAGGGTTAAATCACTGACTACAATAAGAAACACCAACAACAACAGTATTCCAATCACAATTGATGCTCTTCTTTGCGAGCAGTTCCGCTAACCCGGCTTACCTAAGCAAGGCAGGAGTAACTCAGGGCTAGAAATTTTTATTAGTAAAATGTATCTTTAAAAACTTTACTAAGTTATTACAAGATTTATCATACAGAGAATTTCCATACCTGATTAATGTGTGGTTGGTTTAGATTAGCTAATTCTACGTGCATTTGGTTCTTTTAAACTGTGGTTCTTTAAAGTAATATAGTCTTCAATTATCAGTTTAAAAGACACTGATCCAAATCTGCTTCTAGTACATCGTGGTTTAATGATTATTTAGTAATTGTGATGAATAATACATTATTTAATATTATATATTGCAATTTTAGATGCTATAGAAACTAAAGATTTTTTTTTTACGTTGAAAATCTAATAAATCTTTCTAACATCTAGAATTTTCTTAATTTTCCTTCTTTCAGTTCTGTATTTTGCCATATTTTATTGCCATTTTTTAATAGTTTAACGACCTTGTTTTATACACGGTAGCTCGCATAATTCTAGATTCTTTTGATTTAATTCGCTCTACCTTAATTAACGTGTCGATAAATTTACAAAAACTGAGATAAAGAAGTACCAGATACCTTGTAAGTTATGTTTACAATTAAAATTGTTTACTTGTTTTTGAATAATAGATTTAACTGTTAATGAGATTCAAAAATGCCAGGTATTTTTAAAAGCATTTATAAATGCATACTTTTATTTTGAAAATGCGTACTTATATGTGAATACGTTCAAATTCCTTAATTTCATTAAAGAATAAGGATTATTTATTATATTCCTGATGCTAATGTGCAAATATTTTACCAAAATTCAAATAAATTATTTTTTTGGATCCTAGGCTTGCAAGTTCGATAGCTAATTATAACACTGATCAGCGATATATATGCGATATTGATGCATCTTAGGTAAGTTTATCATTAAATATTTTCCAATTAGTTTGGTACGAAAGTTTGGAAAAGCAGATCCTTCTCAAGTAAATTCCTCTCTATATAATTAGAGGGCATTAAAAGGTGGCTTTTTTTGCAGATTTAAAAGAAATACTAATTTAACTAAGAAAAATTTAGTAAAAGAAACAGCTTTTGAATTTAGAATGGGAAAATTGCATCTTAAATGCAATATTTCCTTAAAGACAGATCTCTCCAATTCGAATAAGGAATTTTAGATGTTGTGAAATTATTTAATGCGTCCTTACATTGGTAATCATAATGAAACCTTCATGTATCACTTCTGTATTAGTTCATGCACTTTGCTGAATTTTTTAAAAACTTTTTTTTGAATATGACCGTGATGTAGTGTAAAATTAAGATTCTACATTTCGAAAGAAATTATTTTTCAACAAAACAAAAGCTTATATAATTAATTTCTGTTAGTAAATAAATTTTTAGTATCCAAAGTAGACATATCTTAACATAGTCAAATGGATTACAAAAGTATATATTTAGGGCACTAATGACATGTTATTAAGATATGTTACTATGACCACTTTACTACAACCATGACGTTCATCATATGCTGGCTCTAAAACGGCTTTTTCTAAAGTATGAGTTTATAAATAATATACTGTTTTTTTATAAGAATACATAATACATTTTAAAATAAAATTGTTAAATTTAGGCTTAAAATATTTTTTTAAAAATGCTTCTATGCATTTTTTGAAAGTAGAATTATTATGCATAATGCATTATTATACATAATGCTACTTGTCAGTCAATAATTGCACATAATATTGCACTATTTATGATGCCGACGTTAGTTGTGATAGCCTGTTTCCGAAAAAATCATGAATATAAAATAAGCTGTTAATTAATCATCTTTATTATTCAGAATGTAATTATAATTCTTGAATTTCAATAAATGTTTGATAAAACCCATTCTTATAATATATGCGTATGAATTCTTATAGTAATTTTCCGCCAAATGCATTTAAATATTTATTTTATCAGATAGAATTTATAATTTTTCCCCTTGTATAAGAGCGTTTCTTAAATAATTATCCTTTCTAAGTGTGTTAACATTATCATTAAGTTAGTCTTCTTTTAAACAGGCATGATGAATATTATTCTTTGTTATAATTTGATTGCTTAATTGGGCGATAAAAAACAAGCAAGAGTTAAGGAACGATAAAAAAAAGTGCCTTATTTATCTACAAAATTGCTTTATTCACGTGATTAAATTTACTGATTCTTGTTATAATTTCCATAAAAGTAAACAACCTTTGTTTGTTGAATGTGTCTCGCTATTTTTTATTCAGTGGCCTTTTCATAATAATGGCCCAAGTTGTTTATTTTATTAGAGTGATTTGCTGAATTGTTCGCATTTCTTTAAATGGTTTTCTCTATTTTTTATCGGAATTTCAAAAAGACATTCCCAATGCATGAAAATTGTCAATCTTATGTATAAATCTTTCCTCCCTGCCATTTTTAATCTATTTTCAGTTCTCACTATTTTAAATTAAAAGAATATTACTGAATATCTTATTATATGGGAGAAAAAAGTTAACAAACACTCTTTCAGAGAAAATAATGATTTTCCGCTTTTCATATCTTCAAATATTTTAGGTTAGAATCAATTTTGAAATAATTAATACATACATATAACATTTAAAGCTTACTTTAATATTTTGTTGTTTGGAGTTTTTTATTTGTTTATGCTATTACAATAATTTTCCAAAATATGGAGTAATTTTATATACATATTTGATGAAGCTTATTTCGTTTCAACTTTTTAAAAATATTTTAACAATATACTTCAAAATTATTTTATAAAGTCTTGAAGACTTTAAGAGCTTGACTTATTTCAAGTTATTTGAATATCATGTATTTGCTCATGTTTGCTATTCTTGAAATATATATAACTGAAATTTTTGTTGTAATATATTCCTCCAATATTCTTTTTTATGTAATATAAAACTGCATTTCATAGTTGAGATACATTTTGATATTTAGTGTATTTTGATTTCTGACTTGATCTGAAATTCTGATTTATAGTGATTTGTAGTTGTTTCTGATTTGTGACTTTGTAGATAAAAATTTCCAATAACAATATTATTTTATTTTTCCTTCCATCAAACCTTCTTTCAACTAGTCTAATAAAATTAGAAAACGAGAAACTTAGTGGCTCCAAATCATACATAAGTTCTCAACTAAAGAGTAATACACGTTTTTCGTTACAGTACAAAAGCTCTATAACAAGTAACATTTCTCTTCCACTTACTCGGACTAATATATTTTAGAATTTTTTTTTGTACAAATGTGTGGTGACTGATGGTACTTGCCCTAGACAAGCCCCCCGCTGATACGATCAGTATACGATTTAAGCCTAAGAAATGCGTCTCATCGTTTTTACAAGTAGCGCCATCTATGGCCAAGAGTACGACTTAGCTACTCACACGTCACAACCCTTCTTAGGGGAGCGGACTTCCTTCGAGCAAATTCATTCATTAATCTCAGATCGTAATTTAGGCCTGTAACAGAGAACAATCACCTCAGACCCAGTACCCCCAGTGGCATCACTCTGGACATGGAGGACTTTGCGACCACGAACAGATTTAACGAGCACCAGTCACCATACACTTGGCGAATCTTTTGGCTGGTGAACCCGTAACCTAAGGAATACGAGTCCAACGATCTACCAACCAGGCCATCCCGGCCCTACATAAATGTTTACTTATTTTGGAAATAAGAAATTGATGTGCAATTCATTGCGTCTTTTCGTATAAGAATATTCTGCCAGAAATGTCAGAAACTAAATGCTTGAAATAAGTCATTATATCAACGATTTGATGGAAGTATTGAAACATGAACTTGCAAGCGATAAAAAAAGAAATGAAATGAAATGGCAATTATATAGGAGTTTCTTTTCTTTTTTTCTTATTTAGGGTGAATCTGAAAACCTTCATCTCCATGTAAACTTTAGAATAATAACTACTATACCCATAGAAAAGATGTCTAGTCATGAAGATGTATCAAAATTAGAAATCTTGTCCACTTTCTGCAAGGTAACGAATATTTGATCTCCCTAGGTACAAGCACTAAATAAATTTTTGTCTCCTTTCACAATCAAGTAAGTCTGCAAGAAATATAAACTTCATCACAATTCCTGAGCTTATACTCCACACCAAACGCTCCCTTTTTCGTTATTGTATTGTGTATAGTTGTTCTGGTGTTATTTTGTGTAATTAATGTAGACAAACTTTATCATTTTTTTCTTCCTATTAAATCTTTCTACTTATATGTATTAAACTAACAGGGAATTCTAGAGATTTAAAGTTCGGGAATATTCTGTGGCTAAAAATAAAAAAAGTAATGGAAATGTGGTTAATTACGAAGCGATGAGATTAAAAGTATTATCTTAAAGCAGGCTGAGATTTTTGAATTTTTGAATCCGTATGCCAAGTAAGGGAAAAAATTGATATACCCTATTCGCACAAGTTATCATATTATACCTTCATTATGTACAAAATTCTCGCAATATGACGAAGATTCCATTGACATATGTTTGGAGATTTCCCTAGCAACGCTGAGGCAGCCATCACTCTTTTTTACACAACTGGAAAAGTATTTCTATAGATTTCTGCATTATACTTTGTTTAAGGTCTTTATCGTTTATTCGGGATTGTGGAATTCATTTAGGCTCGCATTGTTGGTTTGAGGGACACAGTTATCTGCCTCAGCGTAGCTAGACAGACAACCAGTAAAGATGTAGAAAATATGACCTTGAACAGCCAACAGATAATGCGCAGACTATATATAAAGTCATTGATCTAATACAAATAGGTATATTGTATACATTAAGGTTGTGAAAAGAAAGCATAAAAAGTTGTTTGGTCCTGATATACAAACTGCGATAACATGAGTAGAATTATATGAGTAGAATATGTCTTATAATGTTTATATTAAGTATTTCCAAGTACAGCTGATAAACGTCATAAGTACAATTTAATTAATCCACTCATATGTTTACCCAAAGACACGTGCACCCATAATATAAAAGAATGAGGCATGCTTCACACTTAATTCCATGTCAAATTGCCTGAACCTCTCTATTTAAGAGCAAAAAACCTCTAGGATATGCTATCAAAGTTTGTTATCCAGTATAATAAGTTAGTTGCTTGAATTTCAATATCAGTTTGCATTTTGAGTGTCATATTTTTTTTTAAAAAAAATAGAGTACTTGCAAAACAATTCAGTTACTTCCTAGAATCCCGGTTATTTAATCAAATAACTGATCATATTCCATAAAATATTAAATTTCATACATTAACCATAATGCACACATTAAATTGATAATCGAGAAATATTTGTGAACCATTAACGTATTATTCCCTCTTTTTGTAAACAAAGTTATCTTATTACCAAAATCATCTTCATGTCATATCCACGTTTGTTTTGCCTTTAGGTGAATTTTTAAACCTAGGAAATACCTTTTTAATGTAGAATATATTTTACTGTGTATTACATTAGCTTAGATTTTTTCCCCATCATATTACTTACATTTATTCTTTTGCTTCTTAAATCAAAAAGCTTATGTGCTGGTGATTGCATTGATTTCCAAATGCAGACGCCACTGTAAGTTCATATGTGATTTCATTGTATTTTAGCACAGTCAAAGAAAACTGAAACACTTATTTGATACTGAAACACCCATGCTCAAAGTGAAATATTCTCAAACAGGCTAACATTTCCTCAAAATTTGAATGCGTTTATAATTTACCACATGACATTGCGGTATTAGAGTCAATGGGAATCAAATATTTATCGCTCTTGTCAACACGGTTGAATTGGAGGCTCGCATCACCGAAGCTTCAAATTAGTGCAGACAATAATTTACTCAAATTCAGCTACTAGGTATTGAAATTAACGGGAGGAATTGGTTGGCGTAAGAATCAATTATCTGACGAATGGATTCATTCTCACTGTCTCTTATGTATATCAGTTTGGATCTCAACTAATTCTTGAAAGTTTTCATTGAGATTATTGATTCTGAGATATCTGTATTAATGTACATTAATATCTCATAGTTTATCTTTCAAACATTAATAATTTGTATCGTATTTTCGGAAGTAAAGAAAAATTGACGATTGCTATTGGTGGATACCTTATTATGAAAACTTCTTGTCTAAGAAATTATGACTTTACAAATGAAAATTTTATTAAAATCCATATTAACCATATTGTAATTTGAATCCTATCTGACTTGTCATTTTCTGAATTTAAATTATTAATACGGGGATTTAAATATTTTGAGAGTTAATAATGAATATTTAAGAATTTGAATATTTTAAGAGTTGAGTATAAATATTTAAGAAATTGAATATTTTAATAGTTTAGTATAAATATTTAAGAAATTGAATATTTTAATAGTTCAGTATGAATATTTAAGAATTTGAATATGTTAAGAGTTGAGTATAAATATTTAAGAATTTGAATGTTTTAAGAATTGATTATGAATGTTTAAGAATTTGAATGTTTTAAAAGTTGAATATGAATATTTACAAATTTGAATATTTTAAGAGTTGAGTATGAATGTTTAAAAATTTGAATATTTTAAGAGTTGAGTATGAATGTTTAAGAATTTGAATATTTTAAGAGTTTTATGTATTGAATAGTTATTTTTATTATATAAAAAAGAGAGTTTCACATATAACTTAAATATCGTAAAAGAAAAACATTTATATACATCCAAAACTTGTATCTTAATATAAAAAATAAAGTAGATAAACAATTATTTAATTCCTGTTTCCCAAACGGAATACGATGTTGTGATTAAAGCGCAAATGGATTACGAATGAAAAATTGGATTTAATTAATGCAACTCATCGCAGTTTCTAGAAAATGTCAAACATTTCCAAATAATGAAAACCTTCTTAGAAATACAACTCAATATTTGTTGTATTTGGAGAATAACATTGAATTTTCTCTAATCATTTTTAGGATCACACCTGACACAAAACGCAACTTATTTCATTGAATTTATGAAATTCTAAAATTCCTCGCATGGAATTTCATAATAAATACAAACTAATATTTCAGAAAATAAGACTTATCAATTTCTGAAATCTTTCACATTACTTCGTTTTAGTGGGAGGGTGTTGACGAAGTCTCCTCGAAGTTCTTGATAAATTAAGTATTTTTCTCATTAATTATCCCATGGAAGAATTCTCTGTTGATGACAATGGGCCTTAATTGAAAGAATATGTCATCAATTATGAGAGCGAAAACTTCTGTCTCTGGATAGGTCGTTCTTCAATTTTGAAACAGAAACGGTAGATTTCAATCGGAAACTTATATGGGAAACAAAATGCAAAAGAGAATTTAATTAAAAATGAATTTAATTAAACAGTACTACAAAAATTATCCTTTATTTGTGTTTAGCCTTCTGTTCATCAATGTATTTCTTGTATGTTATTCTTCTGTAGTTAAACTAACTTACATTAATTTTAGTTATGAAATAAATTTCAATTATACTTTTCTGAATGACGAAAAATGTAATTCTCATGAGAAACCCTTATAAAACATGTTAGTTCTCTCTTAAGATACGTATTTTCTGTTATAACAATTAAATTTTATGCCGACATCCTGGTATAGGGGTAGCGAGTCTTCCTCCTGATCTGGGCGTCCCTGGTTAGAGCCCTGGTTCGAGAATGGTTGTTCTTCTGTGTTCTATCTGTGAAGTGTGTGAATGCCCCCCCCCCCTGTAAAAAGGGGCTGCATAAGCTAATGTGATGGTGATGAGTGAGTAGCAAAAATCGTACTCTTGGCCCTAGTTGGCCCTACTTCAAAACAAGAGACGCTGATTGGGCTTAAATCGCTGATTACCTCAGCGAGTTTGTCCAAAGAAACAAAACTCCCAACGTTAATTTGTATGAAATTTCAGAATTTGTATCACCTATTTATTCAATTTAAGGAAAATATAAATATTGATGATATTTTTGCTGAATTCTTTTTATTATTAACAACCAATCATAAGAAATATATATTAATTAAAGAGCAAATATAATTTGAAGTGCATTTCTTCATTAAGCATTTATCTGAAAAGTTAAACGGTTCTTTTCTTTAAAATTTCTAGAGAATAACTTCGTTATGAATAATTAAAAAAATAATAAATATCCCTGCACGATTTTGCGCCTTTACAAACACTACTCTACACTTATAATATTATATATATACTAAAATCGATATCTTTTTAATAAAACCGGTTATTTTCTTACATTATATATTCATGAAATTTATATATATATATATATATATATATATATGAATATATATATATATATATATATATATATATATATATATATATATATATATATATATCTTCTTTTCAATCTGAATATTCGTATCAGTATATGTTCAAAAATATATAAACTGCACTAAAACATCAATAGCAAAGGAGTGAAAATTGCCGTTTATAGTTTATGATCGTGTCTCCTGAATAGAAAAAACTGATTGAAAATTAATTAAAATCTCCTGATTAAAAATTAATTAATCGTTAGAGCATAGTTTATATAATCTAACATATATGTTCAGAACTGAGGAGATATAAATATTTAGATATATTTAAAAAATTATAAATATTTATATAATATTTTGATTAGAATAATAACAAAACAGACGGCCATTGAAACTTTAAGATTTTTTTATAATTTTAGACTTTTATCGACTAAACACAAACAATCTACAATTCTTAAACCTAAGATGTGTTAAAATAAAAAAAGCACTTATATATAACCAAAAACTATCATACATTTTTTTCATAGTTATAATTTCGCTTATTCCTCTGGTGTTCGAAATTCAACCAATAACATGACAGACTGAAATACAGCTATGCATTTATTTATTGAATAACAAAATATTTTATCACTAGTATTTACAGTTGTTCTAAAATAATTTAACTGCAACGCTAATGCCCCACTACTGCTTAATTTTGTCAAGCCACCAAGCAATTACTCTGGAAAGCAGGCCCTCGACCTAAGTGACACAAATCGCCAACAAAGGTAAAGACAGGTAATCAGGCCTCTACAATGGATGCTAATTTGGCCAGGATCGAGAGGTTTCCCAGACGATTATTCATCAAAGCTGTCATAAGCGCGAGACAGCACAGCGACATCGCTGACACGCGTACAATCAGCTGCAGCTACGGCAATGCGAATATATTCCGTTTATTAAAGATGCAGAGGGTGAACAGAGTCAGTCGCACAAATAAGCACGTTATTATGAAGAGAAGGAAACAGTTGTGATTGTTTTTCTCTTCTTTCAGATGTTCGCGTGTTTAACCCATTCGCTGCAAAGCCTAAATTGTATGAGGTTATTCCCTTTATCATTTCTATTTTGAGTGTGATTGCTTATCTAAGTTTTATTATTTCAAAATAAATACTCATATTTTGTCATAAATAATCATTTACAAGTATAAAAATCAAACACGAGTATACTCGTTTTTGGCAAAGCGAATAACCTCATACAATTTAGACTTGGCAGTGAATGGGTTAAATAAAGTAGAATTTTTGTAAAAGCACTTTATTTGTAGCTTTTTTTTCAAGTTTTTACACTTGTATTTTTATGTTTGTGGCCATAAAAAGTTGGCAAGCTTGACAAGTTGTACGTTATATTACATTGAAAATATCATGATTATATTCGTGCTGGGAATGGGTAGCACCCTGTAAACCCCGAGTATATTCGTGGTTGGCAGCGAATGGGTTAAGGTAGATGTTAAGTAGATAAGTTAATTTTGTGCGAATTTTTTTTATTTAATATTCATAATATTTGGACAAGTCGCTTTATAAAACAATTTTGATTCCATGTATATTTTTTGGGATTTTATAATGATTTTTACATTTTCATTATATAAGTTTTAAGGCTATTTTGTAATTTTTGTTGCTATTTTCTGAAATACGGAATACGATAAATTATTTTTCAAAAAAGATCATAAATTAAAATACAATTTTTAATTTTGTTCAAATTTGGATAGTAATTTCTAAATAAGCAGTTCCTAAAGTAAAGGATAAATATTCTATTCATTAAAAAACAATATTATTGTTATTTTAGTCCCTAAAATATAAAAAATTGATAATTTCATGTTTTTTATCATTCATATTCCAGTATTTAAAGAATGTTTAAAAATGCAGCTTATTTTTTATTTCTGTTAGTTAACTAGATAATATATTTTTAAACTATTTACAAAATTGTAAGCTAATACTCTCTTAAACCTCTATAAAAGGATTTTTGCTTTATATTTTTTAGCCATAAAAAATCCCTTTTTTCAATTTTTAAAAATATTTTGACGCTTAACTGGTATATTTTTTATAAATGCCTTTTCAGCCTTATTATGTAAATATCCAAATTTTTTTATGTAATTATTCATAAAAAGTTTATGTAAATATTAAAAAAAGGCGAAGGTTGTCGAAAGTTTTTCAAAAATTTTCTTCCTGAAACAAGTCCCATAACTTCAGAACTTTTTGAATAATTTTAATTAACATTCTAAATGGTAATCATTTTGATTATGTTAAAGATTCAGAATCTTTTTTTTTAAGTATTCAAAAGGAAATACAAAATTTTTATTGAAAAATATTTTTTTATTAATGAACTAAAATGAACGTTTTTTTTAACACAGAGAAAAATTCAAATTAATGTTATTGTTTTCAAACTTTTGTTCCAGAAATCTAAAGGACCGTGGTTTCTTAACTCAACTTTGTGTGTGTGTGTTTATTTTTTGTATATTAACCCCTTAACGATCGGATAATTTTCAAGAAAAAGGTAATAAAAGTGTTTATTTTTTATTTAAGAAAATTATATAAAATAAGTGTACAAATAAAATATGCATTTAATTTCTAATTTTCGTTATTTTTAGATTGAAATTTTTAAAAATTAAATTTTATGAAAAGCAAACATTCAGGCTTAATTTGACTGCATGTTGGCTTTCCAGCAAGCAGTGAAAATTTAAGAAATACATCTTTTAATCATTAAAAGAGAATTTTATTAATCTTACGTCTAATACAAATAAAGATTAGTTAATTTTTCTTGTGTGGTTAATTTCAAAGCATGAGATATAGATACTAACGTCTCAATTTGGACGGTAGTACCGAGTTTTCTTCCTGCATTTCTTACTGTTTTCGTCTCTTCTGGACGATCAAACTTCGCACTCCATAATGAGCACAATATTAAAAAAAATATTTTAACACAGAACACAAACCACGCGTATTCAACTGGATGACATGTAACGAAGTAACTGGGTCGGCTTTGGTCTAAGATTGCAAAATACTTATCACAAGTGCACATATTCGCTTAGTGCTACCACCTGGTGGAAAATAATCTGCAATTACTTTTAAAATAGACTATTACTGCCTTCTGGTGTACAAAATGAGAAATAAAACGACTTTCGGGCAAAAGAAATGGATTTGCTTCAATCGTGTTGTCGCGTTACTATTGAACACCCCAGAAACGCAATATCACGGGCTCGGGAAATTGAGGTCGAAATCCCAGCCCATCAGTTTCACGGGAGAGAGAGTTATGAGGATAAAATTAATTTTTTCTCCAACTATCTATGTTTTAAATGTTTTCATTACAGAATGTCCTATCAGAATTAAATACATAATATAAACGCTGTCATTTAAAACGATATCATATGTTAACAGAATTGTTATGGTATTAATTATTTTAAATAGTTGAATTTTTAATAAAATAGTGTAGGATATTGTTAAATAAATTATTGGAAGTTTACAAAGGGATTATTTTCGCAATTTACTAAATATTCGCAGTAAACTATTAACAAATGAAAAAATCAACATACAGCAAATCGTAATTTTTAAAATTCTTATGTACACTAATTATCGCTAAGTAAACAAATCTAATTATAATTTGCTCCAAATTAATTTCTATAAAGCAAATCATCGGTCGCTACGTTTATTTACTTTCAATTAATTACAAAATATGATTAACATTAATAAACAGAAAGTTCTACTCTGTTAATCAAACAGAATACTTAAGATACCGTAGTTATAATTATATATATATTATAATTAAAATTAGCTTTATACATTTATTGTTTCTGAAAATCATAGGTTGCATATAATTATTACAGTTTGCTATTTTTTAAATATCTGTTATTTTCCAAGAATTAAGTAAACAAGTAATTAATATTAATTTAAATTCTATCTTTAGGGCTATATTTCATCTAATAGCCATTTAAAAACTAGCACGAATGTTCTTCAGTCAAATTTTAATATATTAAAACAATTAAGGGTGCTTCGTACTTTAGGAAACACTTTGTAAGAAAACTGAGTATGGATTTTGAATGTATTTTTATTTATCAATTAAATAAAAAATTAGATACATATCTAGAAAACAAGCGATAAGACTGTCGGCCCCGTGATCTAGGCTATCCGGGTTCGAGTCACGGTTAGGGCATGGTTGTTCTTTTGTGTACTATCTGTGAGTTGTGTGAATGTGACCCCCCCCCCGTAAAAAGGTGTTGTGCAAGCGAATGTGGGTGTATCATCCTCGTACGAGCTAGAAGTCAGACTTCTGCCTTTGGTGTTCAGGGGGCCATACACTCAAAAGTTACTGCACCCCCTCTATCCGTTGTAAAGTGAACAGGAGATTATCATCATCAAGCGATAAGATTACATATCAAATTTCACCTGAACAATTCGTTGATCTTTTAAGTTCTATAGATAATATACCTACAAATATATATACCATAGAGCTGATGAAAGATTGTGTCCAAAATATGATAGATATCTACAATTACGATGATAAATCTTATATGCTGTATTTAGTCTATATAGTTACTTCACTTCTCCTATGAATATGAACGGAAGGAAAAATACTTCTCAGTGACGGGTCTCGCTCAAAATTTGACAAAATAACGAAGATTTGATTTAAAGTTTCCATTATAAACTTCAGGTATGTTTAATTTTTTACCAGTTTTTTTAGCTATCTTGTTCGAGGACGGACAAAAATTCAAAAATTTTATTTTTGGACTCATAGAGATTTGACATGCAAAAATTCATTAAATCTCGAAGCCGAATGTTTTGACAATTAGAATGTTTTCTCTATGAATAATTCAAAACAGAAAAAGTTGTTGCTATTTGGGGCACATGCCCTTGGCAAGCCCCCGCTGATTATATCTGCAGATTTTAAGCCTAAAAACGCGTCTCTTGTTTCAAGTAGCGCCAACTAGGACCAAGAATACGACTTAGCTACACACTCATTGCAGTATCTTGCACAGCTTCCTCTTACAGCGGAGCACAGTCACACATCTCACAGAGAGGACACAGATGAACACTCATGCCCGAACTGGGACTCGAATCCGGGATTCCCAGGACACGAGAAAGACGCGCTACCTCTGTGACAGAAAGCCAGCAAACAGATAAAGTAAAAATCATTATCATCAAAATCAAAATTTCTTCAAATAGTAATTTGTCTTTTGACGTGTTAAAATTACCTGCACTGAAATCGCTAATTTTCCGTCATTTGGAAGACCATTAGATATGTTTCAAGAAATATGTTTCAAAAAATTATTTCTTTTCCAAGAAAAGCACAACTATTTGGAAAATTTAGTAGTGTAATAAGGAAAAAAAATTAAGGTATTTTCCACTGTAATTAATTATTTAATTGCAATTAATTTATTCTATTATTTTACTTACCCCTGTGATGGCACCCATCGCACCCTGCCATTTCACTATAGTTACGCCACCGGATGAGTCCTTTTCTTTAAAAACAGACTCTTGCAAAATATCAGTTGTCTTCTCTACAAGGGATTTTTGTTTTGTAAATAACTTAAACTAACCACCGTATATGCATATTCTTAATGGATGTAGCCCACGAGAGATAATGTTTATTAACTAAACATCCGTTTATACAACCTGTGATTAATAGCAAAACAGATTACATTTACATTTTATTAACTCTTCATCCTTTTCCTGGAATGGTTCCTTTTTTAAATATCTATTTAACTTAAGCAATACGTATTAGTATTTCCAGCTTTTATCTAATCAGCACAGAGTTTATCTAATTGCCTTAAGAGCTAAGTATGATTTTTCTTAAATATGAAATAATCGGAATTTGGAACGTTATTAAAAACACGTGCTGATATTTTTTGAAAAGAATAACGAACTAACGACTAACACGTATACAAGTATTAAAATAAAATTTTTGACAAGAATAGGCTTTTCAAAACTGTTTTCATATAATTTATTCTCAAGTATTAAAATAGTTTTGTAAGAAATTCGAATTTCTTGAAAGGATTGCAATCAAATGCTAAACATTTCTCGATATTTATGGATTATCTATTCTCAATAATAGGAACAGAAACAAAGAATTGCATTTCTAATATTTTATATAGCAATTCAGGAAAAGTCTATCAAATTTCTTAAGTCAAAATGCACCATTTCGTCTGAATAATAAGTTTGCATTTTATTATTTATTATAGTTTCTCTAAATCAAAACATAAACTGATTTCATTTACGCTCAGTTTCACTGATAAATACATATGAATTCTGTAAAAGACATATTTAGTTTATTCTTTTCCGTAGCATTGGAAAGGAAAACGATTTTTACTGACAATAATAAGCTAAAATATTGCTCACATATTCAAACATACTTTCTTATGATTGTTCATTTATTCCAATGATGTAAAAAATTCCTTTCCTTAAAGATATATTTATTAATAATACGAAATTGATATCCACTAAGTTCCAACACCATCCCCGATAAAAGCAATATATATTCTCTCTTTCTCTCATTGTTAGATAAAAAAATAGCTTTTAATAAACTAAGAGACAAACTATTCATTTTTAAAGGAACTTTTATGTAAACCTTATTGTTTCGCAAACTTAAATAATTTAAAAACAGACTTATTTATATAAAAAATATCATTAATATTTCCAACTTATATTGTTATAAATTTTTCGAAAATATTAATATTTATAGATAATAGATCTTGCGAAAACAATAATATCATAAGATACTAAATCTTCCAGAAATATATTTCTAGATAATAGATCTTTCAAAAATAACAATTTCACTACATATCATATCTTTATAAAATAAAAATATCTCTAAATACCTAATATCTCTAGATATATTTTAATATTTACATTCTCGTTATTTATTAAACGAACAGCGATTAGTAAAGTCTTTAAAAGGATACAATATTCTTCAAATATTAGGAATGCGCTAAAAAATGTTGAAAGTGTAAATGAATGGAAAAAAGCTATTGCCATAATTGACAGAAAAAAAAAATTTCAAGCCTTAATAACAAAATCAAAAACAAATAAATAACATGAGGGCTTTTACTCCTGTTTAATGCATCCTTTCATTTAAGCTTAGTTCCTTAGGCTATTTATCCTTCATGAAAGCCTAGAAAAGTACAAACAAGATGCTAAGTGGACGTCTCTAAATGCTGGTAAAAAAATGTAATTTTTTTTCTTAGTCATATGTTTCAGAGATGTTTTATTACCCATTACCTAGATCTCCTGATGTATGAAAAACATCTCTTTGATGTAAAACAGAAAACACATTTTTTTTACTTGTTCCAGTTTTCTCTCTAAGCATTTTTGTAAGAAACAGATTAATTAACTGTTTGATGTTCGCTATGCTAATGGTTTCCACAAGTTAGTGAATGCATGATAGAAGAAGAAATATTCTGTGCATATATATATATATATATATATATATATATATATATATATATATATATATATATATATATATATATATATATTCACTTAAGCAGCACTACTAACACTACTACTTTTACTCTTCAAGTTTTCTTCATGTTAATAATTAATGCCAAAAACGCCAACAAGCTTAAACATGGCTTTACTCAAAAATTATTTTCTCTTTTTGCAGAATTGCATTAATATTTGATTTGTTCTTTCAAACCTTGATAAAATAATAGAAATGCTAGAATATTGAAGGCATTTAAAAGAAAGTGCGTTGCCCATGGCATCGATTCTAATCATGAGTCAGCTTTATAGATAGTCTTTATATTTCTAAAGCTTTACAGTTACCCATATATTTTTACTTTAAAATATGCAAAGAATTACAATTTATCTCTTTTGAGTGAATAAATCTAAAAGAATTACAAAGTATAAACTTCATAACGCACTTCAATTTACACACAC
>JAOUZG010022948.1:4190463-4210283 GCA_026289955.1 Argiope argentata
GTATATATAATAACTTCTTCTTAATAACAGGAAAAGTTATGTCCATACTTATTAGTATATATATCCAAGCAAAGTTTTAAATAATAAGGAAAAGTAGACTTAAAGAGTAATCTAAAATTTAAAAAAGTAATGTCGTAAAAAACGCATCTAAGGAAAAAGGTAATCTAAAGATAAAGCATTTAAAGTTAAAGTATTTCAAAATATCTTATGTAAGATTATAGTAAGTAGTTATTTAAAACTCGGAAATATTTCAATTAATCTTTTGTTCAAGAGTAATTTTCCAATTAACAATGAAATGGAAAAAAAATTAATATAGTCCTTACGATAATGTTTCAGAATGGAATAAAAATTCTTTGCATTAGGCCATATTGCTAATAGCCAAATATGAATGGAGAACACGTATTAACTTCTTTCTAATAATTTGATAAAAGGATTTTGGAAGAAGCATCCCTAGCTTCCTTTGCACCATAGTTTTGGTCAATGGAACACGGTACAGTTTCACATTTAATCCTCTTTGGTTCATTTTCAGTGAGAAAGAGAAATATGGGAAACAACACATTAGTTTGTCCTGTTATATGCATAAACTAACATAATTTTTAATTGCATGAAGAATGTTATGAGGTAAAAGGTTAGGTTTATCATACTTAATTTTTGGAAGTAAAATCAGATGAATATGCTTATTTTTCAAAGAATGAACTTCTCTAAAATACCGATAATTTAAGCAATTGGCGTTTAATCTCTCTACTAAAAGCAGAAAATTTCAAATTTTGTGACTCCTTGTCAGCGCAGACAAAAGGAAATCAAAAATACAGCCATTCAAATTAATAACAGTTTCCCTAGTACGTTAGTTCTGAATCTATGGTAATCAGAAAATGAGTGAAAATTTATTACAAAATTTAATATCAACGAACATGAAATAAATAAATAAAAAGTGTGCAAATACACATCACCGCTGGGAGCTATTCTAGATGGATTCAATTTTCTATTTGTCCTTTTCTATCTCCTTTAAACCTGAAATACATTAGTTTCTACAGTTTATTTCATAAATTATCTGCTTCAAAACCATAAATTTTGATTCTTAATCTGAAATAGTGTTTAAATAGCTTTTAAATGTTATTTTATGAAATTATATTCATTTTTAAGACTTTTTACATATGCTAAAATGTAGAAAAAAATGCATAAATAAATGTAGTTTAAATATAATTTTATCCTAAAATCTTTTCTTACGATAAAAACAAAATTTTCGTGAAAAAATTTGTTACAATGAAAATGAATCCATTGTTAAGAAGATCTTTTCTTAAAATATGCTTTCATAGTATTAAAAAAATATCAAAAGAAGCTGAAAAGTACGATTCCTACCTTTTATACTTAGAGAGAAAATAATTTGAAATGAAATTGAATCATGGCAAGACAATTTGATATTAAAATAAGAATCTAAAAAATACTCTTTCTAAGGCTATCATTACCGAAATAATGCATAATCTTTCTTCGTCTTTCTTCTTCTTGTTTCAAATAATGCGAATTCAACATTCTTAAAGCATTTTTTAATAAAAAGAATCACAATTTTTGTTGTATATTTTGTTAGAGAATGCAATCATAGAAATGAAACTAATCAGAATTTGACATTGTTTGTATTCGAAACTTTATTGGAAACGATTGGAATTATAAATAAAAGAAAAATATTTGAAATAAAAGGAATTGTTTATATTTTGTATTTATTATAACGATAGATGATTTCTTGTTGGGCGAAGATAAACAACGTTCATTGAATTTTTGCGGCTTTTCCAATCTTAAATTTCGTTGAATTGAAGATCGTTCGGTAATTTGAAATACTTATATTCTTATAAAGTTGAGTTCTGAGATCATAGTTGAATTTCCATCTTTCATTTTTACATTGCATTCTGGGAACCTCTAGCTATAAAATGTTTTAAAGTAAATCGTAGGATTTTTAAATAAATATTTTATTTTATCGTCAAGGTAAAATTAATGTGTACATTTTCTTTTCTAATTAAATTTTAATTTTTATGAATGATTAAGGAATGGAAGAAGATAAAAATCATTGAATTTTTGTGACTTTTCCAATCCTAATTGACTTCAAAATGGAAGATCTTTCATAACTTATAAATATATGATACTTTCTTATAAAGTTGAGATTTGAAATTGTGATTAAATTTCCTTTTATTTTTACCTTACCTTCTGAATTTTTAACTATAAAAAGTTTAAATATAAATCAGAACATTTTTAAATCAATGTTTTATTTAACCACCACAATTAAATTAATGTGCCCAGTCTCTTTTCAATTTAAATTTTTCTCTCTAGATAACATTAGCACTTGAAGTTATTTTTAAGCTTGAAGCTACTTTTTAATATAGAGCATAGTGATGTTACTGTTATTACACGCTATGCTTGTGGTTAAGAATAATGTATAAGTATAGTATGTTGTTATTGTTATTTTCGGGTTCCACTTTACAACGGAAAGATAAATGTAGTAGCGTCTGAGGGTTTGGTCCCCTCAGTTCCGGATGGTAGAAGTCTGACTTCTAGTTCACACACGTCACAGACCCTTTTTAAGGGGCCAATTTCATACCATTCATCCCCAAATCGTAATTTAGATCCGGAACAGAGAACGATCCCCTCTGACCCAGTACCCCAATGGTGTAACTATTGACATGGAGGACTTTGTGACCACTACAGATTTTACGTGTGCCAGTGACCACACACACGGAGAGTTTTCGTTTGGTGGGTTCGAACTTGTAGCCCAAGGATTGCGAATCCAACTCCTTACCAACCAGGTTACCCCAGTCATAATTTAATATAATAGAGCAATAGTAAAGAAATAAAGTGTACAACTATGGTATTACTAACTAAGCTAATTAATTGAGAAACAATGGGCTGATATGTCCACTCTGAAAATAAGAAATAATAATAATAAATGCATAAATATAAAGGGACTAAATTCTTTTCTGCAGTGGATAGGCTTATAATTTATTATATTTAGTCATTGCAGTGCAGTAGAGTTCCTGAGTAGTTACAGGGCTATATTATTTTAATTTAATAAGCTGACATGTTTCAGAATTTAACACTTTTCCATTCTGAAAGAAAATAATGAATTTTCGGGATCATTACAAAAATGTTACTCTGGAAAATGTGACTATGAAATATATTACCATAAACCACTTTTGTTTTCTTCTTCTTTAGAGCTCTTGTAGGGTATTTAAACACAAGAAGAATTCTAAATAATAGAACATCCCACCTCTCGTTAATAGAAAAGAATTTTAACTTTCTAAAAAATTATGGGATTTATAATTTTGTTTACGAAAGCATAAAATTCCTTGATCTTTTAGAATTTAAACACGAGTAAAATAAAATGTATATTCTCTGTATTGTAATAAACTTTTCTGAGATACAAATTAATTATTTTACCAAAGTCAGGAAGCATATTCAAATTTTAATGTTTGACTAAAACCAAATTTAATTTATAAACCTACTCAACTGCTTCGATAAAATTAATGTTTTTCTACAAAATTACAGTTAATTCCTTAATTAAATTGAAAGTAACAGTATCAACTCTTCTTGTGTCATTGTCGCTAGTTAAACTAGAAATAGAAATATTTTATTGAAATTTTTTTCTCGTTTTTTTCGTAATGACTAGCATTAAGTTATAAAAGTTTTATTCTTAATTATGAAGTATATATTAGAGCATTAAAATAATTTAATAATTTTTTTAATTAAATTTTGGCTCAAAAATTGCGTTATTTTTTGTTTATAATCAATCAAAATTGTCCAACATATAAAAAGATAAAATGCCCTTTTGAATTACTTATTTATTTATCTTTTATATATTTGCTATCAAATCTACAAATATTTTATAAAATTTTTTTTTTCTTTTTTTATAAATCTTCTTTTGATTAAGTCCTCCTTCAATTTTCAAATTATTTAATTTTCATTTATTTCTCATAATGTTACATTATATTTCCGAAATGTAACGCACATTTTCGAATTGTTATTAAAAAAACAGAACACTTTATTTTACCTAAGATTGAAAAATAATAAATTTAGTGATTTAAATGTGATTATTCCCGTGTTTTTTAATTAAAAGTAAGTTCTTCATTTAAGGCAGCTATTATTCACTAAGGCAGCTCTGTCAACAGCTGTGTAAAGTATACAAGAAATTAAATTAAACCGGCTTTCTATATTTACGACGGCGTCCTGGCATGGAGGTAGCGCATCTTCCTAGTGATTTGGGCTATCCGGGTTCAACTCCCAGTAAGGGCATGTTTCTTTAGTGCACTATCTGTTAGGCGTGTGAATATGCCCCCTGTAAAAAGGGGCTATGCAGGCGAGAGGGTGTGTGTGTGTGTCATTCTCATATGAGCTAGGCAGACTTCTGCCCTCGGGTGCTCAGGGTCCATACCCTCAGAGGCTGTTGCGATCCCTCTTTCCGTTGTGAAGTGGACACGATATCATCATTATCATCAATTATTAAATTGAAAAGAAAAATCTCCCCAATGAAATAACAATAATTCACAGTGCATAATCAAATATCAGGCTAAGAAATCAATTAATATTAAAAACAATTATTTATCACGCATTTTAATGCTGTTAAGTAACCAATCAATTCAATCAATCAATCAATGCTGTTAAGTAACCAATATGACATTAATTATTTATTATTGATTTAAATTATGTAGGTTTCTTATCATGCAGATAAAAAAATATAGGAATTTTTTGTTAGTCATTTTTCTCCAGCCCTTAATAATAGAGTTTTTTTTGTAATGAAAAGATAAAATTCACCTTTTAAATTAATACTTCCTTTAACTACTTCCTTTCTATTATTGATTCGTGACAGTACAATTACAAAGTATGGTGTAAAACTTCATATTTTTTAAAACCTGTGATTACTACCTGAATAACTTTAGTTCATATCACTTACTTAATTTAATCCTTCTACCAGAAGAATAAGATATTTTCTTTTTAATTTAGTTCTGTTTCTGGAAGAATAAGATATTTTTCTAAGTCAGAGGAAAAAGTCATAAGTTGTTAAATTACAGTTTAATTATGCTTTAATACATCTTGAATTGCATCATCATTTAATTCTCAAAATAATGCAACATAAGAATGAAAACATATTTTTTTTCGTGATAACTAAAGTAAACTTCATTAACATTAAATATTATTACTTACATCAATTCAGTAAAAAAATTATCTTCTAAATGATAAGGAATATTAGTGATGAAAAGTATTCATTTCTTTATCTACCAATTTTACTGACTTTGGAGCTGTTCCAAAATTCAGCATTGAAAAGTAATAAAAAATGAATTCTAAATTATTATAGTCATCGTATTCAATTTTTCTCATTAACAGCAGTTAAAACAATGAAATATGCTTTTATCAATTCATTATTTCTCTTTTTACATTCATAGATTCCTCGAGTGAAAAACGGCGCCAGACAGAAATAAAATAAAATTTCTCCTAATGAAGTAGATTTTTTCTTGTATTATTTAAGAACAGATGAGATTCGCAATTAAGTTTTACTTTCTAATGATGAAAGATCTTTTTTAAAACATTAAGCCACTAATATAAAGTAACAACTTATGATTAAAGTAATCGCAGAAAGCCCTGAATTTGAAAAAAAGAAGTCTAGTTCTTAATTTTAATATCAGATTTCTAAGAAAATATTTTTCAATTATAAACAGCAGAAGTCATACGTAAATTAATGCAAATGCAACTTCATTCTTAAAGAAGTTAATTAAGCTATAAAAATATAAAAAATAAGTAATTTAATTATTGAACTAAATTTAATGGCTGTCTTTTTTTTTTTCAAAAACATTTTCGCTCAGATCTTAAAAACAATTAAGCTTATAAATTTTAAAAGACGGACTTGTTTTCCAAATTCCAGTTTGGGAAAATATTTTGATATAATATGTCTTATAAAATGATTATTTTCTAGATTTAATTTTGACTGTATTTTACATTGCATTAAAATTGTATTGCATTTAACCAAATCAAGGTTTTCTAGAATTCAATGTTTTGTTAAAATAAACAAATATTTATGAAAAATTTCTAAATATTTAAAGAAAAAATATTATATTTTTAAAAATAACTTAGTTTTCGACATTTTTTTCCTACTAAACCTTAAAGAAGTTAAAATATAACGAACAATAATGATTAAAATATTAATTGGTTAAACAACAAAAGTTATGAACAATATTATTTATTTATATAACACAACAATAGCTATCTATTTATATAACACTTTGCATTAAAAAAAATTTTTTTAATATTTATTGAATAAAAACGAAAATAAATAATTTTTGAAAAAAAGTTAAAAATATTTTTAACACATTTTTGTTATAATACGCAAGTATAGACAATTTATTTTTTAACAAACCTGTTTTTTGAATGTAAGAAAAAATTAATTACATTCTATTCAAATTATATTTATTTTATCTCCAAATCTAGCGTACTGCGCAAAAAAATAAATTAAATGAATTTTGCATCAATTTATTGTTTATTTCCCTTCGTTAAAAAAGCATTTTTAAAAAAATAAAATCAATCTTTTGTGTTTATTTATATATTTCAATAAAATCTTTTAAATTCAGATTCATAGAAATAATTAATTTAAATTCATCGAAACAAATGGGACTAATGAACGACATTTATTTAAAATTTAATTTTGAATCCATTTAATGACTATTTATCTACGCTTCAATTCTTCTAATGTATTTTTTCCTCCTTATTCTCAAGACAAATTTCTGGATTGCTTCAAACGTTTATTTAAAGTCTAAAATATTTATGATAAACTTCTTGACAATCTCTCCATATCCGGAACGGAATAAATATGCTTTAGTAACTGATTGTATGCCGAGTTAAATGCAAAATAAAAAGTTACAGAATTAAGGAAAATAAAGCATAATTAGTGTTGTTAGAATAAACGAATATTTATGAAAAATTTCTAAATATTTAAAGAAAAAATATTATATTTTAAAAAATAACTTAATTTTTGACATTTTTCCTACTAAACCTTAAAGAAGACAAAAATATAACTAAAAATAATGATTGAACTATTAAATGGTTTTTAAATCCCCCAAAAGCAAAATATGCGATATTGTATATTATTGGTAGATGGAGTAGTAATTAAATTGCATGAAAATGCATGAAACAAGTTACAAAAAATAATTCATTCTAAAACCAATGCAATGATTAAAAAAGACAAAAACATAGAAAAAAATATCTCAGATAATAAGCTCGATAAGATACATTTGGATTACTCGATGTGAACGTAATCATAAAAAATTCCGAGTTCATTGAAATTCCTCTATAATAATTCTCATCTCACACGAAGAATATTAAAAATGGGAGGCTATTCTTAAAAAATTATTCATGCTATTGAGATTTATTCATTGCGGTTTTTTTATTGTAGGAATTCGGAAATGACAGGAAACTGCTTGTGGACATAAACAATGTTTCAAATTTATTTGTCAATTTGATTTAATAAGTCTCATGCCCTTTTTAAAACATTTTGATCATGAGAAAATGATAATAATTTTTTAAGAAGCTAAACACAACCTTAAATACTGTTTATTTCCTTATTATATAAAATAATCTGAGAATCATATTTATTCCTTGAACCTGCTGAAAAATATTTTCACTTCAGTTTTAAAGATTGTATCCCAAAAAGGGAAAGATGACTTAAGAAGGCTGATGACATTATTTGAACCTGTAGAATTCTTTTCACTTCAGTTTTAAAGATTGTATCCAAAAAGAGGAAAGCTGACATAAAAAGGCTGATGACATTATTTGAACCTGATGAAAATTATTTTCACTTCTTTTTGAAAGATTGCATCCGAAAAAGGATGGGAGTTGATATAAATAATTAATGGCGATTCAGTTACTTCCCATCTAGGGAATACTACGGACTCCATCTAGGAAATGAGAAGATTAATTTACTCTTCGAATATATTAGGTAATGGCTTCTGTTCAAACCGGAAAGAGAGATGTTGTTTATTCCATACGCAAAATCCCATTAATCTACAGATCAACTTTCGCTTCAAAATTTTAACCCATACATAATCCATTGATTTAAAGTTCAAAGTTACATTTATATTTTACTTAAAGGGTATTTAAATGTCTCTTCTAAACACGAGTTGAGAGAAAACTATACAGTTTTAATCAAAGATCTGTAAAATTGAATTCCGTGGTAATTTATTATTGGAGAGTTATTTAGTAATGGAACTTTTGTATTTATTTCTGTTAAATATCATATAAATAACCTCAGAATAACGATCAACTAATATTTGATAATGCTGTTTAATAAAGAGCCGAAAATAATTGAAAATTAAGTGAAAATAAAAAAGATATATGAAGATAAGATGCAATTGTAAAAATTAATAGAAAATTTTGTGACGCTTTCCAGTAATTTAATAAATTCAAAATTTATTTTCGAATTTAGGAACTTAAGAAAGGAGCAGATAGCATAGAAGCCAATTTACCAAATTGTAAATACCAACAGGAAAAACTTAAATTGGATTGCTTTGCTACAACAAAATATAACTGGATCATTGTGCATTCGCTTTTGTAGAAGATATGATAAAGTCTTTCATGCCTTCTCATTCGTCAATGTTTAATTCTGTGTTGTATATGTATTATCTTTTCCCCTAGACTTGGGAGTCTGGGTTCGAGTTCCAGTTCGGACATGTTTGTTCTTTTGTGTTCTATCTGTCAGGTGTGTGAATATGTCACCCCCCTATAAAAAAGGGGGCTGTGCAAGCGAATGTGATGAGTGAGTAGCAAAAGTCATACTCTTGGCCCTAGTTGGCGCAACTACAAAACAAGAGACATTTATTAGACTTGAATCGTTGACTACCTCAACAAGCTTGTCCATGGCAAGTGCCATTAGAAACAACAACAGAAACATATGTATTATTAATATTAATAGTTCATGTTCAAGGGCAAGAAAGCAATAAATAGGCTACAATATGTTGGACTAAGAAATGTATATGAAGAATAATTATTGTCTGCTTTCTGGCATAGGGGTAGCGCGTTTTCCCCGTGATCTAGGCGTCTAGATTCGGGGATGATTATTTTTCTGTTTTCTATCTGTGAGATTTGTGAATGTGCCCCCCGACTTTAAAAAGGGGCTGTACAAGTGAATGTAATGAGTGAGTTGCAAAAGTCGTACTCTTGGCCCTAGTTGGCTCTACTACAAAACAAGTGACCCTGATTAAGTTAAAATCGCTGATTACCTCAGCGAGCTTGTCCATGGCAAGTGCTATAAAAATAACAGAATAATAAAAAAATAATTTATAATTCGATATTAGACATTAAATTCGTATGAAAGCTTGATCAAGTCTTGATCAAAGCTTTATTGAATTTAAAATAAGTTTTTGTACCAGATTAGAAACAAATATGCTTATAAACTTGAAAAAATCAAAATAGCACCTGACAAGGTAATTGTCAAATGGAATTTAATGGAAATTATGATTACCGAGCTCATCGATAAAATCTTGGAGAAAGGGAAAACGTGTACTTTTTTAGATACTCTGAAGAAAGGGGGGAAAACATTATCCCGCTTTTTATCGTGATATTCGTTTGCTTCAATTGTGTTCAGAAAGAGAGAACCGAGTTAAATTGTTCGCTCTGTATTTCGATTATGTTTTTGGTAAATTACAATGTTATATTTTTCTTGAAACTATTGAATAAAGAAATCATAAGGGAATTTCAAGATTCGTTTTTAGACTTTCATCCTAGAAACTGGTTAATTGTCTCAAAATACATTGATAAATTTTCATACCAGGGTAATTGTAATTGGTTTTTGATGTAATAAAAATATACTTTTTCTTTAGTATTTATAATAATTTGTTATATGAAAGGAAGAAATTTTAAAATTAGTAAAGCGATAAAATTCCGTAGCGCCATTAACCTTTTATGTGAAATTAAACAATGAAAATTAATATGATAACTATCATTCAAAGTTTGGAAAATTTATGAAATTCATTTTAAAAATTTATTAACATTATGCAAACATATTTTTCAAAAATGGGAATACCATGCGTCGCGATTGTAAATTCCACTATTCTTAGAGCTTTTTGTAAAATTATCCTACATTTCTGAACAACCTTCAAGAAGGTTCTTCTATATAACCTATCAACCGCTGTTATTGCATTGATGCAACGGTCAAAATAAAACAAGGAAAACACGTGTTGCGTCAGCAGTAAAAGGGTAGTTCAGCTCAATAAGAGAGATCAAATATCTATTTCGCTTTTCGATCGACTAATTGTGTATTTCTCACTATAAGCGTATAGAAATGCCAAAAAAATATTATGTTAGATGAGGTCTGAATAAATTTTATGAACTTGAATCAGAAGACGATGGCATCGATATTGAAGTTCTTATACCAGAAACTGCAGAACTTATCAACGAAGAAGAAGAAAAGGATAATGTTTTGCAAAATGATACAGCAGGACAAATCGAAATGTATTCAAAAAATAAATCTAATCTCTCGAAAACCGATTATAGTAAAAAAAAAGGTAAAAAGGGAACCAGAAAATTTACCTCAACCAAAAACATGAGGGAAAAGATAGATTGGAAAGCGTAAAAATGAAAATAGAAGGTAAAACTTAAGGAGAGATTTTTTACCTACTTTTTAGTACTGATATATTTTCACTTCTTGTGGATCAAACAAATTTAAAGAGAGGTTACTACGATTTTCAGTACGAAGAGGACAACAAAGTGAAAATTGAAATGATAACTCTGTCAATATTTAGTAAGATTCAACCTGTAAACAAGGTGTCCCGTTATTGAAGTAAGGAAAAGAAAAAATCACTTTTGTGTCTCAACCTCGTCTTATTGATAAGGGCAAAGTGGGAGGAGTCGATTTATGTGATAATTTAGTAGCTAACTACAGAATAGGAATTCGCGGGAAAACTTGGAGATGGTCAATATTTACAAATTACATTAGCGTTGCCTTAATAAAGGCATGGAAATAGTCAAAATTATCAATCACCAAAAATAAAAAGTCACTCTTGAAAATGTGAATTTGTCTTCACTTGTGAAATTGTCTTATTTCTAGTGAAAACTTTTTTTGATAATGAATATTTAGGTAGATGTACTTCAGTCACCGGAAGACCTAGTAAATCCAACATTAATAATAAATATTTAGTGTGTGCCACTTTATTATAAAGTCAGAGAGCAAAAGAAGAATCCGTTGCAAGCAATATAACAGTCAGACATTGTAGAAATGCAAAGATTTTTGCATTGCATCGTATTTGTAGTGAAAGTTTTTATATGTAAATTCATACAAATTTGTTGCTTGGCAACCTATACAATACAATAATGAATTAGTTTCTTTAAAAGCATTTGTGGTTTTAAAAAGCATGGAAAAATTGGGGAGATTTCCAGAAATCAATTCTGAGTAGATTCTCTCTAGTTCAGTTCAACCCCGTATTCTTATTCCGTTGACGTTGCGCGAACGCAACACTCGATTTCTCAAAAGCTAAGCCTAATTTTAACATTTTTAGAATAAATTATTGTTATATATTACCAAAATTAATGGACACTAACGTTTTATTAAAATAAATTCATTCGTTTTAGTTTTTGTGGTTAATAGGATAATTTCATTTTCTTAGAATGTATAAACTTTTTTATTAAGTTCATTCAAGAAACGAATTCCATGTTAGTTTCAACAAGAAAAGAGTATTCTTCGGAACCTAATATTAAATTCGAAAACAAACATCAAACAAGAGTTCTTTTACTTTGCGTCTAATGAATCTTTTCTATTTCTCCTAATTCTTTGAGCTATTTTGCCTTTGTGAAAGATCGGAAAAATACAAACAAAATGTTAAATGGCTGCCGCTAAATGATCGTGAAAAAAACTCTTAATTTTTTTAAAGAAGACATGCAACTACGGGATGTTTCATTACCCATTATCCACATTCCTTTATTATGAAAATGATTCCTTTGAAATTAAACAGAAAAACACTGGATTTTTTTTATTTCCTTTTCTAATTCTATGAGAACTCACATAACATTTTAATTAATTGTTTGATGTTCGCTCTTTCAAAGGTTTCAGAATAGTATAGAAAGAATTGTTAAAGAAGATGTAAATAAAGTTTATTTATGTTATACCTTACTTCACTTCGCCACTTTTACCGAAAACATTTCCTCAATAAAGTAAACAAGTAGAGAAACTTAAAATATCAGATTTTGTTTATTTTTCATCAGAACTTCGATTTAATGTAAAAAAGCAATTTATAATGTGGTTGAATATTAAATAAATGACTGGAAAAGTTCGCTATTTATTTATATAATAAATACTTTTGCTGAATTTATTCGTTAACTTCCATTAATTGGTCACCTGGAAGCAGCACGAAAGTAATCACTCGTAATTAAGATATTAACTTAAGATATAATGCTTGAGTCATTACTAGCTAAACTCTTCACAACGGAGAAGTCATTTGATCCTTAAACAATATATTTAATTTTTTTTACCTAACCTATCTATGCAGAAGATTCTTGTAGAAATCAAGTTTCAAAATTAGAATTCTCTGGTTCTTATGATGCGCAAGAGGAATTTCTCATAAAACACATGCACTATTATATTTAAAGAATCTTCATTATTTTGAAATTTAATTTTTCAATTGGCGTATTTCAATGAATTTCCAAGCATTAATAAGCCAAAGCGTCCTTTGCCAGAGAAATCTGAGAAAAGATCTCATTAGCTTATAATAAGTGAGAAAGATTTTCTCACTTGATTTCTTTATGTCAAAGGAATTTTAGATGAAATCTCTCGTTCAGTCAATAATTGTGCCAGATTTTTGAGCACTTGTTTATTCTAGTAGAAAACATGATATTTTTATTCACATAATAACAAGTCAATAAATTAATTTTATTAAACTGTGATTTCAAGCAAATCGTACCGAATGGTAGTGAATTTGAAAAAAAAATATTTCCTTATTCCTTAACATTTAAATGAAAGAATTATAAATTAATGATAATGAATAAATAAACCAATCGGAAAAAGTTAATTAAAACAAAAAATACTTTTCAATACAGTAAAAAAAGTGTGATTTTAAAAATTATTTTTATTATATAAATAAGAGGGAAACATAAATAAAACTGAATAATGTTTCCTGTATCTTGGTGACATTTTTGTGTAATGTCACTAAACAATCATCAAAGATTTTATGCAGGAATACACTAGCAAAATCAGGATCATACTTTATTGAATATTTTTAGTTTGATCGAAGTTTTCTTTAATTTACCATAAATGAGAATGCAGTGAAGATTTGACTATTCCATTGTCTGTGAATAATTAAATGATTTTAAATCAGTAAATATCATAAGCTTCTGAATTTTGTTATATAAATAAATCGCTTCAACCAAAAATAAATAACAATGATTTTTTGCTAAAATTTAATGCTCAAGAAACAGCAGGGGGTTTCAAAGTTAAGACCAAATTAAAAAATAAATAATTAGCGAATGAATGAAATGAATCAGGAAATTTTTGCTTCGAAAGAATTGAAATAAGTCAGAAAATATTTTCACGAAATCTGAATTTACTGGTAACATATCATTTACAACTTAAAGGAATTCAATAAAGGTTTGAAGATGTCCAGTATGTTGTGTTCCCATAGAATCACAGCTATCTGACTAGCAGCTTTTTTACTTTTTACAGCAGTAGACAACATCTCTCTCATTCTCTGTTATTTGTATATCATCATGTGTATATCATCAGAAATGGTGCATAATACTGCTCAAATATAGTTCATCGTCTCACTGTTCAGGTTTCAGATGTGAGACGACATAATGAACACTTGCAAGCTTTTATTCTGTTATTTTATGCAATTCCTCCTAAGCCCATAAAGGCATTTTTAGATATTAGAATTGTAAGATGTGTCCAAGGTTTTCCCTCGTTTTTGTGGAAACACAAATCCATATATCTGTGCATTATTCATTTATACATTTTCTTCGAACTTCTGCATCATCCTGCATTTATCACTTGGCATTTGTAATTTACCCAAACATTTGTTCACATCTTTTTGAAATAAATTCCATACTACGATTTGAATTTTCGCAAATTACACAATCCATATAAAGTCAAATAAATGTTTTGAGATTTTTTAGAAAAAATGCATAATATGCCATTCTTATTTTTCTAGAAGTAATATATCATATTAAGAATATTAAATACACTATTAAAATGTTTAAACTACAGTAAAAATGTAAGAATAGCAAGGAGGTAGAATCATCGGATGAATATCTTATTATTTCATCTTTACTTATGGGTACCTTATTTTTATTACACCATATAGTTACTTTATTTTTGATGACTCAGTCTTTCCTAAAGAATTAGATTTATTTTTGGTAATTGAACATTTAAAACGTGATTTAAATAAATTATTTCATTGTATTTCCAATTCAAAATTATCTCAAATAAATGCTTTTTATATTACTGTTAAAGTATTCAACATTCTATCAATTAGATAACAGGAGGATTTCCATCTTAAGTTGGATATGAAATACGAAGCATTAAAATAACAGCCAACCTATGCTGATCAACTATGAAGTAAAACTGACCCACATTTCGATCGTAGATAAATTTGGTAACTCCAACAACCAACTTGATAGTAGAGATAAATTTCTTTAAAGTATTGTCTGTCTGTCTATCTGCTTGTGATATAGATAATTCAAAATTTGAGCTACACAATTGAAATTATACGAAATTTTCAGATGTCTTAAATTTAGAATAAAATCTGTTTAGATGAAGTTCGTTTGTCCGGCTATTCGAATATAAGTTTGTACGATAACCACCAAATGAAGGGAGATAAATAGATAGTATTAGGTACAGATATTTAACAGATTCGGTACACAGATCTCTTTATTAGAGATGTTGCGAGAAGGATTGCAGGAGACCACTTAAATAGATTCTTTCTTTGCTTAGGAGAAGTTTAAATTAGCTTAGCTATATGAACGTCCCATTGTAAAGCAACACTAAATCTATTTTGTGATAGACCTCTCAATTTTGAGCCACGATCAGATGACGAATACGACACCTGAGCTGGCACCTTCTCTCCTCACCCCTTCATACCAGGTGAAGGACGTTTGGTTTGACGGATTTAACATGTAACAGGCCGCCTTACACGACGGTTCTTCGGTGGAATCTGTTACCTAACCTGAAACCCTACATACCGTAACCTTACAACCAGATAATCTAGGTCTTTGCTTGTGGGGAGTTAGGCTTCTTGAGCAAACGACAGTTATTTTGATGCTAAATATAGCTATACCATTAAAAAAAATATTTCATAAAATTACTACATTTGAAAATATTAATTTATTCTATCAAAATAATCAACAGGACAAAAGATCATTGATTCCTTGAACAGATAAATTATCACACCTCACTATTCATTTGAAGCTTTCTTCTTATTCCTTTTCAAGGGAACCCTCTTTGTCACTTAAGATTAATAAACGGCAGGTTGTCACTCTGAAGGGATTTTAATGATAGCTGAAGGCGCTTAAATCTCGATTTCCAAAACTGGATAAATCTTGAAATGTCACACTTATTGTTTCGAATTTCAATTTCACAGATCTTTGATCAGAAATTTACACTTTGCTCGCAGCTGGCCTTTAGCGTAACTATCATTAAGTACCCTTTAAGTAAAGTATAAACGTGGAATTAAACTTTTAATCATTGAAATTTACGAACAGCTTTAATTATGACACGAATAGCACATCTGGAGATTAATAGGATTTCGCGCATGGAATAAACATCATCTCACGTTCCTTGTTGGGGGAGGGGGTCTCACCTAATGTTCTCCAAGCAAAATTTCACCTCCTCATTTTCTAGACGGAATGCGTAAGATTCCCCTGATGGCTAGCAAATGTCTTATCTTTTAATTATATCTTTAAGCATCGTCTGCGCTTTTGTAGGAAGATTGCTTCGAAAGGACATAAAAATATTCTTAAACATTTTCTTTTGTATCTTTTGCTTTTAAGAAGACAAATTAACATTTTTGGATATTTCTGAGATGGATCTTTCAGTGATTCTGTGAAATCCTGTTATGTTATTCTGGAGTCAATTTAGTGATATTTAAAATCCGGAAAGCTCAATTTTAAACAACAGAATTGTTTTTCAAAATAAACTCTTAGCTTTGGATTTTTCTTTCTTAGATCTTTGATAAAAAAAATGCTTACTTTTTCGTATCTTATGTTTAGTGATATCATCCTTAAATATCCTTTAAGATTTCAAACTTTTAATCATCAAGACTGATATGGACTGATATGGTACAGATGGTACAACTAGAGATTAATGGAATATCACGTATAAAATATAGTCCCACATTCATTCTTTCTCAAGAGGACCTCTGATAATATTCTAGGAAGTAAATTCATCTCCTCATTTAATTGGAGATTGCTGAGTAGTAATTGTCTCACCTTTTAACCTCCTTAAGCATCATTTCAGTCCTTTTCTGAGTGGAAGACTTCGAAGTGAAGCGAAAGTATTTTCAACAGCTTGCTATTTTTCTTTGGTTGTAGAACGGCTGAAGGAGACAATGATAATGGAGAGATGGAGGAATACTAATGGATTGCTGTTGTGGATTTCGAAGTCATTTGAAACGATTTGATTCTTGGACTCGCTGCCACTTTTAGACTTTTCATCCGAACTGAATTGCTTCCGTAAATTGTATTAAACGCATTATTGCATAATCAGAAATTTGAAATGATTAAATCTTTGTTCTTAGGTAATTTTAGAATTATTTCAATGTTTTATTTATTTGCTCGTTTAAGCCTTATTCATAAGCATTTTACATTTATAATGAGAATTCCATAGTTTTTGGAAGCATGTAATTTTCAAAGAATCAATATGAAATTATTAAGATGTTTTTCAGAATTATGTCGACGCGGTATTATTCGACGAATATTATGTCGGCGCGATAATAAATACAAAGCTATAAAATATAAAAATCTTCGATTATCTTCATTTCGAAACTCGCCTTTATTAATATGTTCTTCTTGACAAATAATAATATAAAAATAATTATTTTTTACAGCTTTATAAGATGTGATAAAGTCTATAACCTCAGATCTATTAATTTCTATTTTTTCGGAGCACCACGTGCTAATTAAAATAGACTGAAGTAAGGCGTTGATACATAGAAAAAAGTTATAGCTTAGCAACAACAATGCTTATCTCAGTTTTTCAAAGTTTGCAAGAAGAATCTAAGAACTTAATTTTTTTTCCCCACCGATCATGAATATGACGATTTTTTTTTCATATCAGATATGAATATGAGTTTGTGCATCAGCTACAGATAAGAAAAACATCATTCGTATTTGCATTTGACGGCATTTGAAGCACCTATACCATGATTTTTTTTAAATTTTTATATTGTTTCGATTTTAAAACAATAAGAGACGGCCTTAAATCTTTGTCTGTAGTAGAATGAGGTATTATATTTCCATTATAATCCTTGAAAATATAATAAGGAACTCTGCATAGTTACAAAAATATTATATATATTACTTGCCTGCAAACCATAGTAGAAATGTTGAGACTTTATATGACCCAAATACATTTTCTACATATTTAACATATATTAATTTTCTGAGTGTTATACATTACAAAAAAGCGAAGGTTAATTTAACCAACAGGGAGCAACAGCTACAGAGGGATACGTTCAAAACTTATTAAGAGACAAAGATTGCAATAAATTGGCTGAGAAATATCCAAAGACTTGCGATATTTTAAATTTTATGCAAAAATTTCACCGTATTTTACGCAATAGGAATCTGACAAGAAAAAGGTAAAAATTAATAAAGCATGATGTAAATCAAATTTCATAATGTAACCTAAAATTTGCAGTAAGAATTAACATAATATGAATCAGTTGTGCTTTGAATATTCTTAAGATTTAATTATGCAGTATTTAAAGTATTTGAAAAATATTTATTGCTTCATGGAAACCTGTCGGAAAATTAAATTAATTCACCGTAATAAATTTTCAATATTTTAAAAATTAACTTATTTCTCGATTTCTTCCATAATAAATTATTACTTAATTTAGAAAGTCAATTTTACTTAACTCTATCCAAATAAAATTAAGTCAATAAATAATATAATGATATAAACTAAGTTTTAATTTCTTCAATTTCTGTTTAATTACATAATACAGAAATCTAAAAAATCTAATTCGCATAATTGATATATTTTATAGGATTGCCGATCCTTATTACAATCATAAAATAATAATCAATATTTCTGAAACACTAGCTTGTAGCTAAAGAAAAACATTTATCCTCTCAATTTTAATAAAAAAAAATTTCTGAAAGTTCAAAACAAAACTTAATTTTCTTTAAGTGATTAAATTTCTTGTTATTTCAACATCATTATCTTCCGTACTGAAGAAGATATATGTTATTTACATTTTAGAAAAAAATTATACGAATTAACAGAAAATATTTTCATCAAAAATATACATGAATTTATTTTATATATATATGCAAACATCTGATCCAAAATAGAAACTAAAAGTTTTAAAAATAAATTCTAATTTTTTTCTAAAAAACGCTCTTTGTGACAACAGCTCGATTAAAATCCTTTTCGTTCGGCACTTAGATACAATTTCAATACTCCTATTTATGATATTTGTACTCCATTTTTGACTTATTCTTTTCATCAGTTTTTTTTAATTCAGAGCACTAATTTAAAAAGTGAAACAATGACTTGCCACAAAGTAATTAAAACAGCAGTTATTGTTTTAATTACTCTTAATGAGCAGAAGAAAATATGAAAGGTATCATACTTCCGAATCCATTTTTTGCGTGCGTTCATAACATCTGAAGCAATTCCAAATTTACTGTAATCTAAAGATAATGATATGATTTTTTTGTTCCATAATGTTTTATAATAATAATAAGTTGCTGGATTAGGTGCTAATAAATTAATTTTTTTAACTTCGAAATTTTAATAGAGTTAAAACAGTATCGGGAATACCTTTAAAACTAAAGACCATAAGATGATCAGAAGAACAGCTATTCAAAGATATTTATGTAAGTAATTATACACAATTCTGTGATATCATTTAATGGAACTTTTTATTCCTTCTATATTATTGTAAAATACAATAAGAGTTTGATTGCGAAAACTAAAATGAAACGTCATTTAAAATGAATGTAATTAAAAAAATTAAAAATATTCTTTTAGCTTGTAATTAAAAATTAAATTAAAAAAAAATAATTTTTACTTTTCAAATTTTAGTTAAAATTTCATTACTGTAAACAATATGTATTCCCTAAATAAATTTTACTATTCATATCACTAAAAGTGGATTCCATTTGATATATTGTGGATCAGATTAAATTCATCAATTTCTCAATAAGTGAGCCAGGATAATATTGAAATAATATGTTGGCATAGAGGAGTAACAATTAAACTTAATATTTTTTTCTTGTACATATTTTTGTATTTTTTGGAATAATATATTGTATAAATACTTGGAAGACCGATATACTTAACGAAAAAGCAATAATCACTATCTAGTAAATCAAATGTAGTTTTTATTTTTAGCCTCCAATCTACGCCTTCAAATTACTTTCCTAACTTGGAAAGAGATTTGTACTTTAGATTATTTTTAGCTTTAGATTACTTAATTAATGGCCAGAAAATAAACTTTAAAGGAAAAATTCAGTTTAATAAAAGATATTTAAAAGGAAATAAAAAACTGTGAAAATGTATGAAATATCGACAGTTTTGAAAGAAATGCATAACATTGCATCACTTTTTTAATGCTGATTGGAGCTTTTCAGTTTCTTTTTTTTTT
>JAOUZG010022948.1:4210683-4246422 GCA_026289955.1 Argiope argentata
GTGTGAACTAATAGTATGAATTGAAAAAAATCAGAAGAGTTATCGTGGGTCCATCTGTTGGTTTGAATTGTTCACATATCGAATCGAATTGTTCACATATAAAATATAATGAGCTTCCTTTATTTAATTTTTAGTGAACTAATATTTGTAAAAACTGTATTAACATCAAGTTTTATCCCCTACATTTTCAAAAATATGCATATGAATTTGAGTGGAGGAATAAAAATTGTTTTATTAATTATTGAAAATTTGGACAAGATATATGAATAAATATATATATAGGGAGGGTGAGAACTAAAAGTAGGAACTTTTAAGTTTCAATCTAAAGAAATACTGTTTTAATTATTTCAGAATAGTTCTTGACATTTACTAGTATTCGGAAACAAAAACTGAAAGTACAAATTTACGTCATTTTACATTTTACTTGACATACTTTTTGTTCGTTATAAGGTAGACATTTACAAACAAGACTGTTTACGTTATAAGCAGTATTTTACTAAAAATGGTGATATTGCTGCAGCAGGTCTCTTAAAAATTGCTTACACCGCAGATGAAAACAAGTATATTAAAGCAAGCGATATAAAACATCTTTATTTATTTCACTTCTAAAGAGAAAAAAATCTTGAATGAAATTAAATCATGGCAGAACTATTTGATAGTAAAATGAGAAGTTAAAATTTATCCCTTTTATTGCCATCATTATTGAAATAATGAACACTGTTTCTTTTTGAAATCACGATTTCATTCGCTTTTTTTTATTTTTGCGATTTTATCTCATACTTTGCAGCATAATTGAGATAGAAGAAAAAAGACTTAATAAATGCATCTCATTATTTATATTTAGAAGGTTTTTCGAAACAATTGAAACAATAAGGGATAAAAGATTCCTGATAAAAGTAATTTATGAGGATTCATTCTTATAATCGTAAAGTATTAATGATTTCTTCAAATGACGATTGCAAAAATATTTCTTTGTTTCGAAAACGTATTCACAAACTTATGGGGCATTATCATCTAAGGACCTTTCGATGGTAAGAGATCTTTTATACTTTCTTGCAAAATGGATGTTTAAAAGAATAATGAAGTTTATCTTTTCTGTTTATCCGAATTTCAGAAAATTTTATAGTATTTTTATGTTTCAAATTACTGCAATTCTAAGGTCTTTCTCCTTTTTACTATCTGGACACAACTAATACAAAAATATAAATTTTTATTTGCAGGGGATGATATAAGTAATAAAATTAAATGATTATTGCTATATATAATTACCAAGGAGATAATTTGAAACGATTATAGGATTACCAGAAATAAAAGAGTCAGTAATCAGTTATTTTTCAATTAGCAAACAATCAGAAACGGATTGAATTGTGTGTACGAAAATTATTTCTTTCACTGATACTTTTTCGCTAAGGGTGATACAAAAAGTTTGCTTTTATAAATATTTATTTTTTTCTTTCTACAGAAGTCATCCTTCTGGTTGAGGACCTCATAATGAGGATGAGATGCTTCCGGCATGGTAGTTGGATCTCGACATCCATGAGGGTAACTAGTGGGTGAGGGGTAGGCTCCTCCCATCTATGACTGGACGTACTTATAACGGGAAGGGTTGTACCGTGGCCGGTGATGACCATGAGGACTCAACCACAGTTCCTCCAGTGTTGTTGTTGAGGCTGTCCGATCATTCAGCTCTAGTGGTTTAAATCTATTCGCCTTCGGGCTGATCGGAGAGTATAGATCTGACTTCTACAGAAGTCAAAGTATTTTCATATATTTGGGTTCCTAATTGATGGAACTATTTAAGTGAAAACATATGCTTAGTTGCAGTATTTAAACAAATAAGCACTTTTTTTCTCTTTTTAGAACTACTCTGTATCTTTTTGAAGCAAGGAAAATATCTGTTATAAGCATAATAAATTTCATTGGATGAAGCTGTTGGAAGGTAATGATGGTTATATAGCATAAGTTTATAACGATAATTTTCCATAAAACTTGAAACAAATTTTGTTAATATTTTAAATATTTCTTAGACAAATATTAATAATTTAAAAATGCAGAAATGTATTGCATGTAGCGCATATATATCAGAATTCATATAAAAATCAATAGCATACAATGTCGCATCATTATATAATATGCTATATAATTTGCTCAAAACTAACCGAGGGTTAAAATTTTTTCGCGGTAAATCGTTTTAATCCAAATATGACTTTTCCATAAAATGATGTAATCCTTTTATCTTCTGTAATCTTGTCTTTTTCCAGTGTTATTTCTGTAAAATTGTAGGACGGTTATTACAAAATTCAGTTATTTTCTAAAAAGCTTAATTAAAATTAAAATATCAATAATAACATTGAAGGAAATAATTTTAAAAACCACTGATAATTGTTTCCCTCTATCTATTTAGAAATAATTTATATTAATATCACCTAATTTTCTTCACAAGTGCTAAAAAAAAGATAAGTTTGTAAAATATTTTGAGAGGCAATTTATTTAATAGTATTTTTTATCATTAATAAAATATTTGAAAATAAATTAAATAAATAATTTTACTTGTACGTATACTTTGTCTTTGCTTTTAATGATTTATCAGAAAATTCTCGTGTGCCTTCGCAAAAGATCCTCCTCCACATTCTCATTGGTCAATAATAATATAAAAAGTTTCATATGTGCAAGAAAGATTTACTTTCTCTTGCTTCTTGGAATTTGGCCGGTAAATTTATATTTTCTGTCTGGTCATTTCTTTCTTTCATCATTAAAGCTCTATTTTAAACTCCGGAAAAAATTGTCGATAAATAAATATCAATGTAAAAGATAAATTTAAAAGAAATAACAGTTGTGCATTTCAAAATCTTAAAGTAAAGGGAAATCTATAAATCCTTTATTTTTTAATCATCTCCGAAATTTTTTAAAATTTTTATAAAATGAAAATAATTACTCAGAAATGAATTTGATATCATTGAAAAGATAAAATTTTGAGTTTAAAGAAGATGCAGAAATATGTTCACTGAAATAATTTTCTCCGAAGTTACTATAGAATAAAAAGGAAATTTGAATTAGTTCTTAGAGACTGATGTCGCTGCTATCGTTGAATATCTGTTTCTTTCCTTAGCAAAAGATTTAATTTTTATATCTCTATCTGAGCGATTTACTTATGTTTGCTTTAAGGACATATTAAATCTATACTTCAATATCATTTGAATTAACATTAAAAGATATTTATTGAATTAATAGAAACCGTTTAAAAATAGTAGTTTTATATTTTTAACATTATCTAGACATGCAGCATCTACAAATTTTATTCTTTCAAAATGATTTGAGTCAATTTTCTAAAGAATTTATAACAACTGAAAAATAAATTTCACAAAAAAGAAATCGGTGAAATTAAATCGGAAAAAATTTCGCTTTTGCATTTAATTTTTTTTCGAAATTTTCTTTTGAAGCTCCTGTGGAAAATAGCTGAAAAATAGGTTACATTTTTATTAATTGAAATGACTGCTCTTGGCATATATTTGTTACATAACATCGCAAACGTTTTACTTTTCTTCTCATGGTGAGAGAAATTAAAATTACGCTTAGAGATTATCAAACATCTAGCTTCGATCAGATTAAAATGTGACCAAAAGATATTAAAATAAAATGGAATTTAAAAAAATAGTGGTAATCTAAAAATTATAATAAACTTTAGAGCAGTGAATTTTTTAAAAAAATATATGCCTTAAAATATTGTATAATAATTCAATTTATATAATTGATACAGAAAAATTTAAATTTTTAAGAGGGTATTAAAGTATTCCTTGTAACTTTATTTGCTTCAAAGTTATTGTAGAGAAATGGTAAAATTTATATTAATTTCCATTCAATTGAATATTTAATTAACCTCTGTTCTTTCAAAAGTTGATAACAATTTTTAAAAGTAACAATATTCTTTTTCTGTCTTAAAGAAAGTATGTTCAAAATGTGGTTGACGTTGGTCCAAACACACCCATAGCCACAAGGAATTTTATTTACATTAAGATAAATCAATAATATTATAAAATAATAAATATTAATCCAATACGTAAAAGAAATAATACCAATTTGCCTAAAAATACAAAATAACCAAACTTCAGAAAAAAAGTTGGATTAGTACAATAAACAGTAGGTCATAAAACATTTATTCATATACTTAAATGTGGATTTCAATTTCTTATGAAAATTTTAGTTTTTATGAAATTTGATATTCTTAATAGACCATGGAAATAAGAAACTAACCGTTTTGAGTGGAAGAACAAAATCAAGCATAGTTTGTGACCATTACAAGAATAGTAACTCGATAATAATTAGAATTTTTAACTAATGAAATCTAAATAAATTTGAAGGTGTTCTTTAGATCTTATCGAGTGTATTAAATGTCCATTAATTATTAATTGGTTATCGTAACTATTAGGGAATATGATTCTTTAAAAATCTGACTCATTTGAAACTTGCAACGCTTGCTACAAAATTTTATACATTGCATTTACATCTAATGCCGGTTTGTATTTCATTGCTGTATTTTTTTAACATTTGTATGAAGGAGAAAATGCAATTTACGATTCATAATTGCTGTATTTTTTGACGTTTTTATAAAGGAGAGAAGGCGATTTAAGATTCTTAATTGCTGTATTTTTTAATATTTGTATGAAGGACAGAAGACGATTTAAGATTCTTAATTCCTGTATTTTTTTAACATTTGTTTGAAGGACAGAATGCAATTTAAGATTCTTAATTGCTGTATTTTTTAACATTTGTATGAAGAATAGAATGCAATTTAAGATTCTTAATGTGTTTCTATTTACCAGGATCCCCTGTTTCGTAATTTTAATTCTTAATAGTTTGATCTAAATAATTTTTGAACCAACATACACCTTTTGGGGCCCATAATATGTTAAACGTATAAAGAACCGAGATTTGTATAAATACCGACAATATTATAGATCCCCTCAATATTCGAAGATAAAAAGTAGATTTTATTTATATCTCCTTTTTATCTACTATAATATTAAAAAGTAACGGTAATGATGCTGAATTCCGAACAGCCAATAGTAAAACAGAGCACGAAGTGTAAACGCTGAGAGTATATAGATCTAATTTTTCTCCCTTACCAGGCAAAAAAAATGTTTTTATGGTTAAATTAAGTCAATTAGAAATTGCAAAAACGTTTTAAGAGAGAGTCATCGTAATTCTTAATTAAAGTGACACAGTGAAGACATTTCTTATAAAAAGAAAGATCGTTTTAAAAATAAAGTTTTGTTGATACATGAATAATTTATTTTCATCATGTCTGTATTTAGAGACTGAAGGCTCATCATCTATTAAATTTCGGGAGCAAATACCATATTTCAAATTCTTGAGCATATGATGCTTTCGAAGTAATTCCATTAAAATATAATTTAACAATTCAATTTACAATATATATCGTTTATATACTAATTTTTATGTACTAAACTAAAAGCTTTATTAGAACTGTTTCTAAGAAGCTTCATTTTAAACTGTAATCTCAGCTAACTACAATGTTGGCATATTTTTAGCAATATCTATTTAAATAATACTGGGAATAAAAACGAGTTAATAAAACGCACGGAAAATGAAGAATGCTTAATTTCGTTGAGCAAAGAGGACAGAAGTTGCACATACAAAATTGAAAGAAATATAGTGCGAAACACAATCATTTAATGATGAATATTAATAAAAAATTGGATTGTATGAAACACAATTTTTTATTAATAATTATTAGAATCTCCTGTATTACGTATAACAGCCAGGTTATCTTAACATTAATTAATGAAAGATTATTTCAGTGATATCCCTAAAAAATGTTATTCCTTTCTGTATGAGCATCGTTTATCAACAAAAAATAAACGAAATTTTTAATTATCCATTCTTATTAGCTGTTTGTAATTAATGATTCATTTTTAGTGCCGAGAGAGGCAAAATCTCTCATATTGGTGATACTAGTTATAATTTTTTTTGAATTCATTTATAAATGCTATAAGAAAGTTAATTTTGTTCTTCATATTTGTTTAAGCTGCAGATGTCTCCAAATATAGAAGCCTAATTTCCTATTTGGATTGACATTTCCAACACTAAATATTTTGAAAAAAAATTCCAAAAAAGGAACATATAAAAAATATATCATATAAAGCCGTATCGGGATGTGAATTAATTAGACTATGCAACTCTAAATCGAAATAATATTAAAATTATAATCCAAATCCCGATTTTGTCTGAAAATATTGATGTAAATGAATTTCCTTCTATTCAAATAATATCATTTAAGGTGACCAGGAACTTTTAAAATGACTTTTTGCATTTTTTACCTTAGCAATTTGAAATTTTACAGGCATTAAGAGTAACACTAAAATATATGACACACAAACTTACAAAGCATTATATTAATTTATTTGTGAGTTAGGGGGGGGGGGTTAATATAATATTATTTTAGTGATAAATAACGTTAATGAACAATGTAATGCAATTTTTATTATTACTTACTCTAACGCTTTTGAAACAAAAGTTGGGATTAATCTAGAATTTAAAAAAGCGTAGATTTGAGTTATTGTACTGGTTAATTTTGATATTTCGTACTCAAACTTCAAGATTAATCTCATCTTTTGTTTCAAAAACGTTAGAGTGAGTAATAATAAAAATTGGAGTGCTTTCGAACAAATTTGGAGCGCCTGGAACATTTTTCATTAAAGGTATTTATGACTAATATGATATTAATACCCCTAACTCATAAATAAACTGATATATTGCTTTAAAATTTTATGTGTCACATCTTTTAGTATTACTCTTAATGCCTGTAAAATTTTAAATTTCTTAGGTGAAAATTGCAAAAAGTCGTTTTATAGGTCCCTCGTTGCCTTAATGATATAATTGCAAAAATTAATTTATATAGCTTAATAAACAAAGAAATATATTAAATCTTGAAGTTAAATGGATTTTGAATGTTATTCGCATTTCAAATGGTATTGCTGTCGTAAATTATTTTCGTTTTGTTCCATCTATATTAAAACGCATTCAATAGAATTAAATATTTATAGAATTAAAATACAATCCTTTTTCATAAAGGATTTATTTATTTTGTCTCGGAAATTGCAACCAATACCAAATCTAAGCACATCTTATAAATAAAAGATTTTATTCAACTATTATTTTCTAACATACAACTACCCTAACACTCATAAAATAAAATATTTCTTACAAAAGCCTATTTCATGTGTTAATAAATTATAAATAAATAATATTTATCCTTCAAAATAGTTTACCAGCTCCTGAATTTAAGCTGCCAAATAACTAAGTGAAATTATAGCAGTTCAGAAACCATTTGTTTTAGGAATGCAGATTTTTTTTCTTTTTCTTTTTACTCATTTTTAAAATAATTTATTTTTAAGGAAATTATTTTCATCCTTACTAGCTCAGAATTTGCGTTTGTTAAAAGCAATTTCTGCAAATAAATTTAATTCGTTCCTTGTGAAATACACCTTTCAGGGTATTTACTAGTTTCAGTTACATGGATATTATTAAAAACAATTAAAATTTTTAATCTACAATTTTCAATGAATATTCCTCTGAGACTAGAATATTCTTTTAAAAATTTAAAAATAAATTTAATATAAGGAATTTTTCAAAGCCTATTTGTTATATCGTCTATTTAAAAGAAAATTGTTTATGTATTTTTTATATGATTTTACTTTCTAATTCATCAGGATAAATATCATAAAATTATTAATTTTATTCTCACATCACTTTTATGAGAAGCCTCTTTATTGAAATTATAATTTCAACTAAGCATTTGATTTAAATTAAGTTCTAACTATATCAAAATAGCTTGTTATTATTCAATGTCATCAAATATATTTCAAAACTCTAGTATATCAGCAAGTAAGTGAAAAAAATCCTTAGCCATCCTCCTTTTTCGCACACATCAAATAAATTCAGTAAAACAAATGGTGTGATTGTATAACATTAAAAAATTTTATATAATTTTATTTCCTAATACTTAATGTGTTCCTTGACATATAATAAAGATAGCTATAACATTGTAACAGATTTAATAGCGTATGAAAAGCCATATATTATAAACCTTCTAGGGTAAACCTGATCAGGAAACAATATAATGTAGGAATTCACGGTGCTCCTTCAATATAACAACATGAATGTGTTTCCAGCCTGTAATATTGTCTAATCTACGCTTGACCTGATTTCTGCAAGTCATAGATTGCTTTGTGTACTTTACATAATTTGTATGCCTGGATAACACTTTAACGATTGGACTTCTATGAATTCCTTACTTGGTTAGAATGTAATTTGAGTCACTATCAATCGTAAGTAGCCATGACTCCTAATGAATTTAATTTCTCAATTTTGATGGAACTATTTCAGTAGAAATTACGCAATGAAATGGAAGTGATAATATTGGATTATTATTATTTATCACAAAACATAGAGACAATTTAATTTTAAAAATCCATTACATTCTAATTTGACATGAGATACATTCTAATTTGAGGGTGTCAATGAATATTTTGAAATAAATACTTTAATATTCTTATACATTTGAATTTTTGTTTAAAACTGATCGTAAAAGACTTATGAAATAAAAATAGAAAGGTTGAGTGTCAAAACATTTTAGGAAATTGGAAAACATGCATTTTTGGTAATAAAAAAGTACAGCCCAAGAACTTTATAATTAAGAAATTTATCCCATTTTTTTGCCAAAAATATATTTTACAGCTTAAAAAATATGCCACCTAGCTCTTGAATTAACAAATGATATTTATTTCTACGAAACCCTGGAATTATGACTCATTGACTTATAGATAACAATAAATATTCATTTTTATTTTACACTCTCAAGATTTAAAATAACTGTGAATTCAGTCTTAATAAAAGAAATATTAATTCTATTGTTCAGAAAATTCAAAAAAAGAAAAAAAAATATTATACTATATTTTAATTTAAAAAATTGTACGAGTTAAAATTAAGAAATCCTCTCTAACATTTTAAATTTGAGAAATAACATTTAAAGTAACAAAATAGCAATCAAACGTGTAATATGGTCGCAAGGAATCAACTTGAAAATAGCAGCCAGAATTGTACTAGCAGTTTATAAAGAAAAATTTTTGGTGATTAAGAATATTGAATATAAAGTGATGATATATTTGGCAAACATATATAAGAATTTCTTTCACTTCAACTGAAACAGAAAATAAAGTGCCTAAATTTCTTTTAAGGCCTTCATATCAAACCTTTTCAGAAATTGTTATCGAAAATTATATGAGCATTTTAATTGATATTAATCATTCATGTGCAAGTAAATAGAATGGAATTATATAATTGGAAGATATTTATGATCATGAGGTATTAATTTATCCGCTTTTTTTTATTGCAGAAAAACCAACGTATTTGCATCTGAATATGTTCTGCTAGATTTTTATTGTTCGTGTTTTGCACGCTATAAGTAAATATTATTACTCAACTAAAACGAACGCAATTAAAAACCTATCAAATAAAACACAGAAAAATACTTTCCTCTTATTTTAATATTTGAACAAAAATTATTTTCACTAAGTAACTTCTTTAAACAAAAGAAACATCTTTGTTAATGCAAACCATAGGTAATCAAACCATAGGTAATAATGTATCATTCATAGCCATTGAACTGAATTTATAACAATTTTAACATGTTATACTTCTTTTCAATTTAATAAATGAACACAAATACTTTTGATGATCAAAAATCTTACTAAGAAATCAATTATTCACATTCTTAGAATCACTAAATTTTATACAATTACTTATAAAAATAGTGGGTTGCAATTCAAATTAAATCCTTTAAATAATCATGAAACTTGATCTTAAAATACAGTAAAGTATTTGAATGTGATCTTTAAAAGTATCTTAAGCACTTAATCATTACTAATCATATCACTCTAGTTAAGAGCAAATTAAATGCAATTAAATTAAGCTAAGCAAAGGTTTGAAGCAAAAATAATAAAATAAATTTACGAATCGGAACATTCGTATTACTCTCCTGTATTTTGGGATTGTTTCGAGATAAATTAGCCCACCCGAATTGAACACATTAAAATTCCTCACCAGTAAACGTTAAGATTTGTTTTAACAACTGAATCTTATTTGGAAAATATAGTTATTAAGTATAAAATTAGAAATTAAATTTCAGTTTGTTCTAATTGTGTCTGTTCGAAATGGTACACATGCAAAATACAGAATTTACATTCGTTTTTATTTAGTAAAAGAGACGTTAGCATATCTCGAAAACTGAAAAGTCAAGGGAACAGATGAGACTACTAGATTATTTATTCTGATATTGTAGAATGTTATGTCTGAATGTAACTAAACAATTCTATAAAAGTAAATAATATAACTTAAAAATCGCAATTATTTATTCTATGTAGTTACATTAAAATGATTTTTGAAAAATATATTCAGCATTGTAATTTATATTTTTTAACAATTTTCTTTAAAACTCCTTTTGAAGTTCAAGATTCTTTCAACGATTTTTTTATAAAACGTTTTGAAGCAAACAAGCTCATTCTTTTTGAAATAATATCGTTATTTATGTTTGTATGACTCAATTTTTTAATGCTGTTTTGCCTTTTTAGATGCTTTATTCTCAAATTTTGAAAAAGTCCTCAAATTTTAAATGTTGGTAAATTTTGATAAGATTAAGATTGATTTGATATATTATCAAAAATACTTATGAATTAAGTATATAATTAAGAGATATCTTCCAAATTTGTTAAAATGATTTTTCAATTGTCTCTGCATGTTTGATTTAATTATTTAGCAATGTTCTTGTTCAAAAAAAATTGTAAATGTTTGAATGTTTTTTTCAGCACTGTTTTCAGATATTTAAAGAAAAGATCCTAGAATGTCTAATAATCTAAGAATTTTAAGTTGTTTTTTTATATCATCGTAAACTAATAGAATTGAAAAGTCACTTTTTTATCGACAGCTGTATACGCCTTACGTGAACAGAGAAATGAATTATGTGAAAACGATTATGTACGATTAATTTCGGAAGCATCTATCTTCAAAAGCATTGCTTGATAAATAAACAAAAGCATGAAAATACACAATTTTTGACACTTTTATTTAAAGTATATATTTCTTTTTCAAATTTAAGTCTAAATTATTGAAAAGTTCATTAAGATTCTTTAATTAGACCCTTGTAAATGTTTCGAAATAAAATTAAAAACACCCTAATAAAATGCTAATTAATCAAATATTGAAATTACGTAAATTAAGTTTCATAATCAATTAGTCTTCATTATTTCAGAATCAAAAATAATAAACAAATAATATTTTAAGCTTAAAGAATGAGATTACAAAGTTAATAACCTGTTTTCATGCAGTGAAAATGTTATTTCTATTCTAACTTTGTAATTAAATTTCAAACAAAGACTGGAATTTTCCCTTGGATGTATATTTTCTCAAAAAATTAAGGATTTAATCAGTCTTTAATGAAATTTATATTATGTTTATTTCTCAAATATTTAACTAAATTTAAAATTAAAAAAATTAAATAGGTCTTTTTAAACGCGTACATTATTTTATTTTTAAAACTAATTAAAATGAGTATAAATGTAATATAAAATATAATTAATTTAGTCATACTTTATCATAATGTTTTTCGAAAATTGAGATATCATAACAAAAATTAAAATTTAAAATATTTCATTGCAAATTTAAGACCTCTCTCCAAGAGAGATTGCGTTTGAAGAGATCGAAAACAGTTTACTTTCTTTAAGTAATTAAATGAATAAATTTTAATTTTTTTGTCTTGGAGGTGGCTTATTACATTTATTAAAATTTTCAGTTTCGTCCACTCTAGCTTAAATACAATTTTAGAAATTCATAATTTGGCAAGTTTTTCCCTTTAAAATTACACATTGTGAAATTCTCCTTATTTGCATATTATAAAAAATAAATTTTTCATAATTTAAATTAAATTTTACTTTTTTACATAAATCTTGCACTTTATGTCGATGCTTTGATTGGATTAGATATTTCTGCATTTTAAAGTAAGATTTAATTACAACATTCACCTGCTTCTTGACTTTTTCAGTGAAAAAAGAATTTGCTTCGTTAGAAGAATTTGCTATTTTTTTAATTCTGCTTGAGATTGTTTATAAGATAATGAGTTTTTCAAATTTAATGCATGAATGAATAAAAACTATGAATTGAAAAAAAGGATGTTGCATTGTTTTAATTTCTCTTAATTAACAAAAAGACATAAAAAGCAGGTAATACTTCAATCTCCACTTTTTATAAAGAAGCCTGGAAAGCTCCCAGTTTCATGTATTCTCCTCAACCATGGGCATTAAATCATTAATTAAATGAATCGTTTATTTTCATAAAAAATAAAACATTTGATAAATTTTATACTCAATAAGAATATTTTTATTATCTTCAAAATTAAACTATAAGAAACCGAACTGATAGAGCTAAAAATGATATAATTCTAGATGAATGTTATCTCAAATTTTTGTCATTGATAATCACCCAGAATTTTTATTTTAACAAACACCTAATTATTCCTAAATTAAATTAAATACTTGAAATGTGTGTGAAATTGCCCCTGTAAAAAAGGGTTGTGTAAACGAATGTGATGTGTGTGTATCTAAGTCGTACCCTTGGCCCTAGTTGGCGCTACTTCAAAAAAAGAAACGACAGCTGTCAGTGCGCTTGTCCATGGCAAGTGCCATTAGTAACAACATCAACAATTAATTTTACTTATTTTGAACATACTAGGAATTGCTTACTATAATTTCATGCTCATTTTATTCCTACATCGATAAAAAAAGTATAAAACAAGAGTTCTTTAATATTGCCTTATTTAGATTAAATAATGAAAGACAAGCATCTTTCTTTGATTAACTTAGACTCTACCAACTTTTTCTTTTCAGTGTTACTTCGGCAGCATGGGCTATGAAAATATCCGTTCCGTAACAGTAAAACATAGGTTTACTTTTAGAAAACATCCCTATCATTTGCTCAGTCCCTTTTGGGAAACTTCAAGAACAAACTTAAAAGTGATAACGATCTGAGACTAACGTGATATAACTTATGTAAGCGTTTTTCAGATAAAATGAGTGAAATAACTGCTTCTGATACTTATCTTATGCCTAGAAGTACATCAGAAAAAAAGCGATTTTACATAATCAATCGATGGATATAAAACCTCATATAGGATATTTCAATACATCTTTTGAAATTGGCATGGTGTATAGTTAGTGAAAATATGGAAAGATTTTGGTTCAAGATGAATGCTTCAATATAAAACAGAATTTCAAACTCTAAGTTGAAACATTGCAAATCATTTGAATTTGGTAAATAGAATAAATAAGCAATCCTGAATGCTTGAGAAGACAAGAATGGCGTCATGTTAAGAATTTCTGTGCACCCATAATTAACCATTAGGGAACCCTAATCACCAAAAATACAAAAAGCTTTTTTTGAGAACAAGATTATTCTCTACCACAAACTAAAAGGTACGCTTAGTTTTTTTTCTTTATGAATCAAAAAACCATGCGATAGTCACAGAAATGGGGAAGATTTTAAATATTTTACTCGTATTTCTTTCTCATTCGACTGCTTTAAATCCGCAGTTGCTAGATTCATGTCTAAAAAAGAAGTATTTTTATGTGTTTTAGTCTTTCGATAAAATGCTGTCTTTAAAACTCGCCAGAAGTACTATTAAGAACGTGCCCTGCATATCTGGTAGAAATCTTGGTGGCTAGCTACATTTATTGATAAAAAAATCTTTTAAACTTTTTTCTTTCAAAAAAGCATTTTCGGATTTTACACCCAATACCTTATAATATATTCAAAGCGGTACTTAAATGTCACATACTTTTTTACAATTTCGTAATGCCTTTTGAATTTTGTAGCAATATTACTGTACTTACTGAAAAATGAAAAAAGGCAAGGTCTATGCAAGGTGTCTATGTTATCTTACAATATAAAGAAAGATTTTATACACAGCAGTACAGAAATAGTATTTATCATTCAGTTTAGAATTGTAGCCCATCAAAACTGGTAAAAAATTATTTTTTTAATACAGACTGATTTTTCTATAGTCTATCAAAAGAAATATATATATAACAGATGTATGCTGGGCATTCATTTGTGATACTGAAACACTTACCACTTAACCAATAAACAAGTGATTTTAATTTTTTAGGAAAATGATATTCTTCGAATTTATTTTCCAAAGTACAAAGAGGAACAAACATTTAATTGTTTTATGGATAATTGAGATAAGTTTATTTGCAATTTAATAGAAAAAGTTTGAAAAAATTCAGTCTTTCATGTCCTAACGAATTTCTTCAGTAGGTTTGTTTTGATTAGATTAGAATCCCTACAAGATATGAAATCAGAATTTTGATAGGCCATCATAATTTTAAATTTTGATAAATAGATCGAACGCTACTTAAACATTTAATTTCAGCTCCGCACATGCTCTTGTACATTCTCTGGACATTCATTTGCAATACTGAAACACTTTTACCACTTAACCAATGAACAAGTGATTTGATTTTTTTAGAAAAATGATATTCTACAAATTTATTTTCCAAAGTGCAATGAGAAACCAACATTTAATTACTTTTATAGATAATTCGAATAAGTTTAATTAAAATTTAGTAGAAAAAGTTTGAAAAAATTCAGTCTATCTTGTCCTAACGAATTTTTTCAGTAAGTTTGCTTTGATTAGATTAGAATCCCTACAAGCTTTAAAGTTAGAATCCCTGGTAATTTTGATAGAAAATTATAATTTTAAAGTTGATAGATTGAACGCTACTTGAACTCAGTACATGCTCTTGTATCTAAAATCTGAAGGTTTCCAATCAGTGGAGATGGACAAATATGGAAGCAAAAAGTGAATCGCGTTTATGTAGGAAAGTATTAGATGAAAAATGGTCAATTATCATTTATTTTTTGTAGACTAAGAAATGTTTTATCTGCAATTGAAGACAGTTAATAACAGTATGAATGGGGCTTTGCAGAAAAAGTGGAAATAAAAATTTCAAACAAAATAACAAATCTTGATTATCTAAAGAGCTTAAATACAATGAAGATTAAAATGAAATCTGCTATGTATATATCGATGTATCATGTCAGAACATAATTTCTTGAACGAACAAGCACCCCGTGCTCGTGAAAATTATATTTTTATTCATTTTAATTGTTTCATTGAATTAGTAGCTTTAGTATTTCAAACGATAAAAAAACTTTGATTCGCATTTTTTGTTTTAAAAAATATCACATTTCTAATTTATTTCATTTCATATAATCATGCGCTCAAAATTACATTTTTCTAGGTTTTATTAGTTGTAGTAATGAATTTATTTTTTTATCAGAGTTTTTATAAATGTATTGGCAACATATTATTAAAAGCTGTGTTTTTTGAGATTATCGTGCAGATAATAAAATTTTTATTTTTCACTTATGGATTAAAATTTTTATTTTTTCACTTAAGGATTTTTGTTGACGCCAAAAACCTCATTCCCCAAAACAACGTCATGTTCTGACATGATAAAACTGGAAATTAATAAATTTGAATTAAAGTTAAATCAACAACAGATGGGAACGTAAAAACTTAACTGTGACAAATAAAAAAAATAGTTCCACTCATAAAAATGATACAGCAGTCATCAATGTACTGGCATAAATAGGCAATAACGTTAGTAGGGCAGCAACAAACATTTCTTTAAAGAGCATTAAATATAATTCGGGACTTGAAAAATTGAATATAAAATCTATATGCTGGTGCAAATTGTTAAGAACAGGGTTTTAAAGAATTTTTTATATGAAAGTTTATACATATTAAAGAAAATAGAAGAATTAATAGTGTATCTTTCTGTTTAATTTTAAGAGAATATCTTCCAGTTCCTGTCAATGTCACTAAGTATCTTATAAGTGAATTTTCTTTGATTCTTAGAAATTCACTTTTAAGTGCTTTTCATGTACACAAATAAACTTCATGAATAATCGGATCTTCACCCCAGAAAAATTATTCTCTATTCTATAAAAATTAACTCTATTCTGCAAAGTATCTTTTAGATCAATTGTTGATTTCTTTCAGATGAAAATGTTAGTAAGATGCCAAGAGACGGCATAATGCATAGGTTACTTGATTCCAACTCCTGACACTTGAGTTGGTATCCGTTTTCTAAAATTCCTTATCCTACATAGAGAATTCGAAACGCATAGATATTATATTACGAGATAAACGGATGTGATATTACATAAAAGGAAGTGAAAATTTAATCATTACATTGGGTATTTCTGTTTTCATTTATATTATATAACATCAGTTTATAGTATTTAATATTTTCCAGTTATTTAACAGTCTTTCAAATGGGTAGCTTAAATTTTTATAAAATCCAAAGTGTTTTTTTTACTGATATCTAATTAATTTAATTTTTTCAAAAGTAACATTTCATTAAACAGATGAAGCATACAAAGCAATTAATTTAATTCGTCAGATGAATTTTAATAGTGCTTCTAGGGTAAAAAATATTATAAAACATTTCACCCACTAACCAAAGGCTTTTATTTGGAACCCAAATGTAAACACAAGACTATATTTGTTTAAAATCGGATGCTGTAGAAACATTTCTGGGATTTCCCGGCTATCGTCCAATATATGTTTCCAATTCCCGCTCTTTTCTATCCCATTTGTCCGGCAAAAAGAATCCAGACTTCGAAAAAGAATTTTACTTTAGAGGACAATGACCTTGGAAATCGTTACCGGAATCTATTCTTAGTAATCAACGAGCAGTTTCAGTGGAAATGGACCTGAAATGGCAGAAACGTTTGGAATTTGCTCGTGGCATTGATGCACGGTATCAATTTCAGAACTACTTTCAACTAACTTTTATTGATTGTATTTTTTATGGTACAGCAGATGACTCATTCTCATCAGGGAATTGAGAAATCATTGAAAGATGTGTAGGATCACAGGGCTGTTTTTGGATTAGTTGTTTTTAATGTCTCACTAAAGTCCAAACTCGTCTATCTTAAAAAGCTGTTAGTTCCTGTTGGCATTCTTTTGAACAAAAAATTGCTGGGGAAAATAGAAAACACTACTGACATATTTTTCTTCCAAAACCTGCAGCAGATTTTTCTTAAACATACATTTGCATTCTTACACTGTTATATTCAAAGAGGGCTTTTGCAAAGTTGATATAAAAATTAAATTATTCTTAAATCGTCTTTAATATTAATTTACATTAAGTTACAATTCAAAAATTTCTATTATTTCTCAGATGTTTTCCTTTTTTATTATGTCCTATAGGAATAATAGGTGGAATGGATTGAAATAAGGTTAGTCTCTAAAACTTTATGGGAGACATAATATACTAGATTTTATCTTGAATAAATTGGTTCAAGCTTTTGCTGTACATATTGGAAAATATTGCTTGCAGTAACTGAAGATAATACTGATATAAAATTATTTATTAATTTAAAACACCGGCTAGAAAAAGAGAAAAAAATGGCAAATTCTTTTCTTCCAGATATATCAGAAAAATGCATCTTAGCATGAGCCCATTTTCAGCTAAATACTCCTTGTCCTTAAGGAGAATATGAGCAGTAACCAGCCCATTACATTATATAGAAATAAAAAATGAATATGATTTGAATGACTGATGAATACAGGAAAGAGTAGCATGGTTATTTTACATCCAGGACTCCTAAAAGTATCTGTAATAAGTGTGAGAGAATATTTCGATACTAGAATTTAAGTAGATAAATAATATTACATTAATATATTAAACAATATGTTTTATTTTCACTTTGATATTCTCATTTAGAAGTATGATGGGAATAAAAAGTTTTATTCGATCATTGATATAAAATAAATTAAAATAGAAATGTGCCTTTTACCAAAATGGTAAATATGGTAATATTCCTGACAAGAATATATAAGTTGAATAAATTATATAAGTGATACTGTTATCAATGATACTATTGTTTTTTTTTTCCTTTTATGTTAATGTATTGGATTCAAGTTGATAGATTTGATTATAAAAAAATAAAATTTTTGGTCGCAAATTTTAAAATTATCATGTGAGATCATTATTATTTTTAAGAGATCATTATTATTATTTGTCTTAATTAGTTTATGTCATTAACCAGCTTAAACCTGATTGAAAAAGTTATGATACTTCTCTCTCTCTCTCTCTTTAATGATAATTTTTTTAAACTTTCATTTTCAATTTTTCTAGCAGCAAAAAAAAAAGTTTTGGAGCTTGAGCGATTTTAAGATAAATAAAAACAGTTATATCGACGAAAATTTTACTATTACTGGAAGTTATTGTATATGTTGTTAAGTCCAATGTACGTAATGCAGATTGACATTAAAATTATATTGTAATATTTACATTATTTTGAGAAATACAATTAACAAGAAAGCGCTTAAAATATCATTAAAGAATAAATATACGTCACGTTTTACAAAATGGAGATAGTTAAAACTGAAAGGGAATCCATAAAAAAACGCGATCTCTTTTTGAGGGCGAGATCAATTGTTTAAGAGTAAGAAATCGTAATCAAATTGGGAGATGAGTCATTTCATATAAACGACAAACAAAAAGCAATTGATAGTAACTTCAATTAAATATTTCAAACGATACTGGCAAAACAAACCTTAAATGTCATGGATCAGGTGACTCGCTATCTACCAATAAAAAAGCGAATATTTTTTGCCTACGTTATTTCGGAGACACCAAAACCTCTTAACCAAAATAACATCAGGGTTCCACATGATAAAACTAATAGACACTTTCACCTTAATCTCTCATGCCATAAAGCCATTCATTTAAGAGACACTTATGAGTAAAATATTTCATCCTTTGGTAAACGAGTAATTACAAAAAACAAAAAAAATGCCATTTTGATGTAGTATCAGGGAAAGATGAATGACTTATGTGACACATAAGTGCTCTTATTATGAAGGGACATGCTAAAATATCTCAAATGGTATCTTATCCGAGTTGGACCTAGTAATCCAATGACATCATAATTGCTGTACATCCATAGAAAGGAGAATTTGTTTAATATATTGCTCCTTATGATTGACATAATGAGCCACACCACCCTTAGACGGAATTGTAGAAAGGCAGGAAGATAAAAATCATCGGTGAATGACCGTCTTCATGACAGCATGAAAGTGGAAATAAAACTTGAGTCACAATGTACATAATTGACCATAGTGTAACAAATCCTATTTGTAGTAAATCCCGAGATAACTCAACGTCCCACTTTAATGTACCCTAACGGTAAGAAAACCATCTATCAAACTGAAATCTATTTTTAGTAAGGTGGACTAATTGTTTAATGTTGATTCCAATATTAGTACTCTTTTCTGTGCCAACCTGCATTAAACTGCTACTTTTAACCGTTAAGTGCATAAAAATGTTTTATAAAAAAGACCTAAATGATATGAAGATGAATATGAATAAAAAATAAACAAAAGAAAATGGTAAAATAATATTCAGAAATTTATTTAAAAATATTCCTTTAGTAGAAAAAATGCATAATTTAACTAAATACCATATTAGGTTTCATAAAATAAATTACTCTTCGCTAAAGGTAAAAAAATTAAGCAACAATTTTCTTTGAGAAATAAAAACTGCATATTTTCAATCAATAACCATGAAAAAGAATTTTTTTAATCTATGAAACATTTCAATTTCAAGAGAAAAAGTTAACTCGTAAAACATGTTTCAGAGTTATGAATAGTGTTGAGTGAATGCGTGATTCTTTTTATGAGGCCCTGTTATTCTAAAAGAAAGATTAAGTACTACGCTTTTATTTTTACTTTCAACCGAAACAGTAATGAACAATAATTAGCAATTCTTTCTGGTCCAATCATTATTAATTCACTGCTAAGGACTGTTTTACAGAAAAGGATAAACATACAGAAAAGGATAAACAAAACAGTAGAGCGAACTTTTAAAATTTTGTGGTCATCATTCAAGTGTTGCTTCTAAAAAAGAAAAATTTAAAAACCAACATCAAAAGAAAAGAAGTTTGAAAAATTGTTAGACTTCAGCAGCTGTTCTTATCAATAAAAAATAAACTTCTATCTCTGTAAGTGCATTTCCATTTTAGGAAACGCATGAAGTTGACCCAAGAAAAATCATTGCATATTTAACAGTCAACTTTTTGCTTTGACAGAAACATTAATTCTCTTAACTCCAAGTTCCTAATTTATTATTGGACAATTTATATTTAAGCAACAGTTTCTAAGCAGATGCTGTTGGCATGACTTATCTCTCCATTTGCTTTAATTAAGCTTTATTTGAAGTTAAATCGTAAGTGCGTTTGCGTTTAAATATATTACTTCAACGTATCATAGCAACTTAACTGATATACGTCAATAACTTCATACTCTATAAATAATATACAAATAAGGGATAACTCTTAATAATATTTATTATATTTTATTTCCAAATTCAATTGAAATTATAGAAAATTATGGTAAATATTTAACTACCAACATAAGGATAGAGAAGGATAGAAGCTATAATATTAGATTTCAGAATAAGATTTCCTCATAATTAAATCAGAATAATGAGAATAAGATTTCCTCATAATTAAATCACAATAATGAGAATAAAATTTCTTCATAATTAAATCAGAATAATCAGAATTAGATTTCCTCATAATTAAATCAGAATAATCAGAATAGAATTTGCTCATAATTAAATCATAATAAGATTTCCTCATAATTAAATCAGAATAATCAGAGTAAGGTTTCCTCATAATTAAATCAGAATAATCAGAGTAAGGTTTCCTCATAATTAAATCAGAATAAGATTTCCTCATAATTAAATCATAATAATCAGATTAAGGTTTCCTCATAATTAAATCAGAATAAGATTTCCTCACAATTAAAGTAAAATTTGTATTAACCTCAAAGTATATTTTAATTTCAATCGATAAATACAGTTCAAATTTAACAAAATAAGTATAAGAAAATATTTAAAAATTTTCGATGATATATAATGCTATTGTACATTTACTGTTATAAAAATTGGATTTAAATAGAAAGTGAAATTAAGATAGGTAATTTTCAATTGCTTTTATCGGGGGCGATTAATTATAGGTACTATACACAAGAGATGTTATTTATTTAGTTATTTATGCACGATTTCTACATTTAATTTTTTCCTATGTAAAATCTTAATCTTTGGTAATATTTCTCAATTATCTTAATAGTAGCTTTTTGTTATATTTCTGAAATTTTATTTTATATTCTGTCAATAGTTTATTCTTCATGTGATTTCTTTTTTACAATCTTTGATTGCACAGATTTTTCAATCTTTGATTATACTATCACACAAAAGTTAAGAAAATTAGTTTCTGATTCTTCAAGATGCAAGTTTTGTAAATTAAATCTTCAGCGAAGTTTTTTGAACTTGGCTCATTAACTGTTTAAAAAATTTGCAAAAAAATTCCTATTTACATTGGAGCTTCTAAAGAAAAAATTGATTCGTGAGTAAATTATAGTAACTCTTAGCATCTTGTTTAGAATTTAGTTTCTGCAGAATTTAATTATAATACCTTTGTAAATAAACCTATATTTTGTTTAAAAAAAATAGCGTATTTCAAATTTCTTTGTTTTCATGTTAAGTTTATTGTTCAGCATGACCGTAAAAATGCAGACGGAAAATTCCCCAAAAAAAATCAATAGTAGTTTATTATTTTGAAATAATAATTTTTTTCAACAGTTCAATCTTAACTTTTTTGATTTTGAATAAAATGGGCAGAAACTTTTATTTCATTCTTGTTGTTGTTCTTATAGCTTTAGTCATGGACAAGCTCGCTGAGGTAGTCAGTGATTTAAGCCTAATCAGCGTCTCTTTTTTAGTAGTAGCGCCAACTTGGGCCAAGCGTACGACTTTTGCTGTTCATTCATCCATTTAGTTGCAAAGGCCCTTTTTTACAGGGGGGGGGGGCTCTACTACACAACTTACAGATAGAACGCAGAAGAACAACCATGCTCGAACCGGGACGCCCATATGACGCCCTATGCCAGAACGGCGACATTTCATTCTTGGTTGAAATAAATAATAAAATAGTTTTGAAATCAGAACTATGCTTGGATTTCATACAATGATCAGTATTTAAAACGAAATAATTTTAGAAGGAGCAAAATATTTTGAAGTATATATTTTTCAATAAAAAAACATTTCGCAGAAATTTGAAATCGTAAGTAGTTATTCTCCTATTTCCGTTTCAGCCATTTAAGTATATGAAACAAATGCCCGCAACAATCCCAAATGTGGTTATTTAAAAGTTAAAATGAAATAGAAACTACTCAAAATTTACTAATGAACAAAAAAATGGATGCATTTTATATGTTTTAATTACGCATAAATGCAAAATAATGTCACCTTCACAAAAGGATAGCTACAAAAGTATCCATGGATTCTCGTTTGAGGAAACAAAAGTTTTTACTATAGCATCAAAGGATATTTTAAAATTTTAAAATACTTTAGATTTCACAAATAAATATTTTGAAATTTTGCAAATCGAAAATACTATTTAATAAATCGTAATGCACAAATACAATTTAGAATGGTTCCAATAATTTCATTACATCGACATTTTAAGTATATTTATCTGAAATTTTTAAAAAAAAATTAAAGAAAACTTTTCTAATTATATTTATACATTTTATTTGCAAAGGCATTTCGATTTACCACCTATGTATCAAATATTGAATAACATTCATGCATAACATATAATTTTCGATCAATTAATCGTAATAGATGGAGATTATTAAAAATAATCAGACTTACAATGAAGTAATTAAAAAGACTAAAAATTGTTTATCAAAAAGATCAAAAATTGCTAGAATGAGAGTTAATTTCATTTATTCAGATTTATTTTATATACCCCCGTTTTCTTTACAATATTTAAGAATTCACAAGCTTATTGGGGGTAAAAAAGCCAACTAAGTCCACCCAAAGAGTCTTTCCTTTTCCTTTATCCATTTTCTTTCTTTTTTTTTCTTATGTATTCTCAATCTCCCTAGTGCTCAATTGTATGAAATATTCAACAACCAAGGTCGCGTTTTAGCTTCCTATTTGCTGAATCTCTCTCGATTTTGTTTACACTGGTTTTACCGCATGCATATTGAACAAAATTCCATCCTTGCTTCTCCTTTCTTTGCTTCTTTTCCCCTTTATTTACTCCCTATGTTTCACTAGTCCTTTACTGATTCAAAAATATTCAGCCACTCACCAATATCCAGCAGCTGGTTTGTTCTACTTGTAAATATTCGCCTTTGGCAGAACGTTTTTATTCTCTTTTTCTCTCTCTAGCCACTTGCGTCTTCCTTTTTTCATACTAAAAGACCTACGGAGATTATAATATAACTCAGAAAAGCATATAGTTATATATAAAATAAGCAGATGTGTTCAAGAATTTAATATATCGACACCTTTTGAAAACTTCCTTTCTCCTTTCTATTTTTGTCTGGGCCACCTTTTTTCTCCTCCACTTGAATGTTTTATACGAAAGACTCCTCTTGAATATATTTCGCTCGCAGTTTCAAAGAGGCTTTCTGATGAACCTGCGTCAAGGAGGACGTCACGTTTGTCGAGAATTCCCATCTAGAGTCCTGAATAGAGGAGGAACTTACGACATTCACTATGCTAAAATATTTGTTATCATAACAAAATTTCGTCTTTGTTAAATCCCGAAGAACCTGCAAAAGAACATTCAGCACCATTTTAATATTCTTCAAGCAATGTTAAAATATTTTTGTGTCCCATTTCTTTTACATGTTTCAGAATTCTATAATTCTGAATTTCCATGTTCTTTGAATTCTAAGACGGTTCAGAATTGCTTATAAAAGGTTATTTCTTAAGATTTCTAGAATACTTCTAAATTCAAATATATATATATCAAGTGTATATTATTGAGAGAATTTATAGATCTACCAAAATAATCGTAACTATGTGATAATGAAAGATGTAACATTATAACTTGCTGGAACAATAATGTTTTGTGTTTAATAAATGAAATTAGAATTTCTGCTTTAAATGTTAATATTAAATCCCAAAAATCAACTATTTAAATGCTTAACACAAGCTCGTTTATGGAAAAGTGCGAATATACGCTTGTAGTAAATGCTCTTTATTTATATTATGTAAATATTTAAATCTTATTCTTAACTGTTTTTACCCGTGTCTCTATTTTAATCTTATATTGATTATTTCCAAGCTTTTCTTTTATATCGACTTCCTGGTATAGATGTAGTGCGTCTTCTCCGAGAGCTGGGAGTCCCGGTTCAGGCATGATTGTTTTTCTAATTTGAATCTGTAATGAGTATGAATGTGCCCTAATGTAAAAAGTTGCTGTGTAAGTGACTGTGACGAATGTGAAGCTAAGTCGTAGTCTTAGCCCTAGTTGGCGCTACTTGAAAAACAAGAGAAGCTCATTCGATTTAAAATCGCTGACGACCGTCAACGCTTTTGTCCATGGGAATTGTCATTAGTAACAGCAACAACCAGAATTTTTTTTTATTCTGATTATTGAAATGTATTGTTATAAATGCATTAAGCGAATAATAAAATATGTTATTATTTGCTTATTTAATGCTATTTAGCATACAATTTTTTAAATAAATTTTATCATTTTTATTTCATTAATTATTTTAGTCAAAACTGCAATAACCGTTTGTTCTTATTGCACCTCAGATAATTTTATGATTTCAAAATAAAACTTAGTTCCATACGGCAAACTGATGCATTGTATGAGAAAATTAATCGGAGTAACCTTATAACCTAAGCTTTTGATACAAAATATCATATTTTGGAAGTTTTTGAAGCTTTTATATAGATTTTAATTTTATTGACTATTTCTTATAAACTATAAAGCAGAGATTTAAATTAGAAATGTGAGCTAATTATCATAATTTTTATATAAAGGATCTACGGACTATTTGAAACAGGAGTATGTCAAAATTTCAATTTAAGCAGTATTTTTAAAAAATTAATCAGAAAGTTTGTTAAATATAGTTCTGATGGCGGGTCGTATCATATTATTACAGTCAGTACCCTGACAAAATGGGTATTGAGGAATTATGCACAAGTGCTCCTATTTTGCTAGTAGCTTGTAAAAGTTGTTTCGCAAATTTTTATCAAAAATAAACTAACCAATATTTTTTAAGTATTTTATATTTATTTAACTTTCGTATATATTTAGTTTCAAAATGCTGCTTTAATTTTCTTTTACTAATAGTAATATTGTTTTAAAAAACATCAAACAACGCAGATAACCAACTCGTGTAATAAAGTAAATTTCTAATTTAGATGTTCATGTTAAAAGAATAATTAAAAAATTCCTAAATTACCCATCTTATGAAAATATAGCGGAGAAGAAATATAATAATACAATTAATAAGAAATTAAAAAGGGAAGAAATGATAAAGGAAACTTTAAAGGGAAAATTACATAAGAGCAAACAAAGAAAAAAGGATTAAGATAAGGATTTTGAACTAACATTCAGATTGTGAAATTTTTTTTCTCTAGCATGCGGAGAAACGTGAAACAATTCTGAGAGTATATTATATTATAACCTATTATATAAAAATATAATAGGTCCATTATAAAAATATAATACGCTTTTGTGAAACAGCATTAGGAGTTTTGGGGACTGTTCACATAATTATGAGACGCAGTCGGATGACGGGGACATCACCGGAGCTGGCGATCTTATTTTTTCCTTCTGCATCTCATTAGAGTACAGAGCCCTTTGCTTAGAAATATCAGAGCATCTTAAGGAAGTTTTCACCACAATTCATCTCCGAAATCGTAGGAAAAAGGAAAGAAGAAAATTCTCTTTCGACAACAAGACACTGTAAACAGGTTGCCAAATTCACAACTTTGATGGGTTAGTAGAAAATGGTTTTAATGTTTAAACTGCAAAATAATGGGCAAACGGAAGCGATGCATCAATTTCTTGCGTTAACTGCAATTCTGATGCTGAGTGAACTTTGTGTTGATTGATTAGATAATTTTATTTTGGTTTTACTGTAAATCGTTTCATATCCTTTAATACACCAATTGATAATAACCATGAAAGGTCTTATATAATTAATTTATAAAAAAGGGGTATTAAATAACAAATGGTAAATAAATATAAAAATAATAAACATTTCTGATTTGATTGTTAAAACGTTCCCTATATCCTGGGCAAAATATTGCAGCTGATAAGTTTCGAAAAAATCATTTATGTTGCGAAAATCGACAAAATTGTTTTATGCATTTTGTGGTTGAAAATTAAAACATAAGAAAAATCAATTATAATCAAGGAGTTGCAAACACATTGAAAAATATAAACATTTTTCCGAAGATTGCTTCAATTAGCCTCAGTCTTCCGCAATTCATTCTTTTTGTAATTAAGGATCATTTCATGGAGTTTTCAACCGTGATTTGATTATAAATACTAAAACACAACATCCAGTATTTTAAATGCGATCATATCCAAAGATCCAGTTTCCAATAAAGAACCAATCATGATCCAATATTGTCCAATTTTAATAATTTTGCCTCATTATTTGTAAATTGTAGAAAAAAAATACTGCACTTTATTCAAGGTTAAAAGAAACAGCATTTCAAAAGTAATATAATGAAAAGACGTCCACGAATTCTTGGAAGAAAACGAAAGGTTTTAAAATACGACAGTGCTAAAAAGATTTATGTGTAAACTAGATTTGTAATCCTTAAATATTGAACAAAATATGATGCTTATTTGATGCATAATGTTATATCAAAACCAGATTACTAGAAATTTCGGAAAAAGATGTATATTAATTATACTACCATTTATAGTGTATAAGTACTAAATAGTAAAAACCAAATTACTGCCCCCTTGGAATCGCTACATTACCCATATTTGCGAATGACCGATTGTCACACGCTTTGGAAAAGTTGTGGTGCAATGGTTTTTCTATACTCAGCAAAGAAGAAATAAGCAAAGTGATTTCCGACAAAATTTTCAAAGTTTTCGACAAAAAAAAGCTTTAACTTCTCCACGAGGAAGATCAGATGTGTTCAGATCATGATCCAGCTGGAGTTCTAATGAACAACAACCATAATTGCACTCCCCAGACAGCATATTATATAACTGAAATGCACCGAGTGAATAAAAGTATCTGACCATTTTCCAGTTTCAGAAATTTCAGAATGTACCCAGTAATACTAGACAAACTATCTTTGAACGACCATGTGAAAAAAATATTTGAACTCTCATTTTTTCTTAATAATTTGGCAATGAGGGCATCTAGAGTACTGATCAACAATGAAAAAGAAAGGATTTGGCTCATATATTTTCAAAGAAAGCAGGCAACGAAATGAAATTTTGGCTAAAGGTTTTATTTGTTGCAGATAATACTTGCATGTCTTTTTTTGAAAATAGATGCATTATTACATGAGATATAAGGATCTGAATGTTTTACTCTTAAAAAGCATAATCTTCAATCGGCAATATATGACACAGAGTGTTATTAGAGTTATATAAAAATTTTAAAGGAAATTTTTAAACAGTGGGAGATATATGAGTATTTTTGGAAACAAATTTTAACTGCTCATACACAAAATACGTATCTTTTTCATTCATGATCCATTAAATATGTTGTTACTTATGACACGTGCCATGGATAAGCCCCCTGTTGATGCAACGGCAGATTTAAGTCGAAAGGAGCGTCTCTTGTTTTTGAAGTAGCGCCAACTAGGGCCAAAAGTACGACTTCAGCTGCAAACTCTCCACATTTGCTTGCACAGCCCCTTTTTACAGGGGGGGCAGTCATACATTGCACAGATAACACACAGAAGTACAACCATGCCCAAACCGGGACGCGAACCCTGGACTCGCGGAAGACGTGCTACTTCTGTGGCAGAAAGCCGGCTCCAATAAATATTCTTTATTTAATGATTAGTTTGAAAAGAATATGTTAATTTTTCTTTTAATTAATTATTTCGCTTCACAATTTAAAAATCAAGTATATAAAGCAGCTTATATAACAACTCTAGTTTAATACTATTCAGATTCAGAAAGATATCGTCACAGAATTTCAGTAGAACTTAAAAAACAACTTTAATGATGTGAAGTCTCCCATGAATTGATATTGTTTAAATATGAACTTTCAAATCGTTTATAGAATTCTGCAAGAAATTAGAAACATAACAAATGTCCATCAATATTTATGAATTAAGTATCATGAATAACAGAAAATGTATTGCGTTATTCATTATTACTTATACAAACATTAGACTTCTAACATGATATAATTTGCTTTAGACTACAAAAAAAGCATAAGTTCACAATTATGTAGATATACCAATTATTAGCAAAAAGTAGAGCTACCTTTTACTGTGCCGGATTTCTGGTACAGAGCTAGCGCGTCTTCCTCGTATTCTGGGAGTCCCGGTTTGGGCATGGTCGTTCTTATGTGTGCTGTCTATGAGAGTGTGTGATTGTGCAACCCCCCTGTAAAAAGGGGCTGTGCAAGCAAATGTGGAGAGTGTGCAGCTAAGTCGAAATCTTGGCCCTAGTTGGTTCTACTTCAAAAACAAGAGACGCTTCTTTTGGCTTAAATCTGCTGCAGTATCAGCGGAGGGTTTGTCCATAGCAAGTGCCAAAAGTAACAACTCCTTTTTGCTGTTATAATGACTTCTACTCTTTAAGAAAGGCTATTCAGTTGTTTCGGGGATGTTTCTAAAAGAATTGCACGTCATCATTTTTGTTATAGAAAATTAGAATGTCATTTTAATGTTGTGAGAAATCGTGGTCTAGCTTGAATTTGCAGCTTGTCTCACTGTTACTGAAGAATCTGACTCAGACTTCAGATCTGAATTCCATAAAAAATAATAGTTTTAAATCGAACTAGATAACAACGCCTTAGCTTAATAATAGAGATATATGTTATATTTTAGAAGAAAGTGGTACGATTTCTGATGGAACATTCCAGAAACAAGCAGATGACCCTCCCGTAGGACACAGTCGTCATAGTAGTAAAGGTACCTCTTATTAATAATAACCATATTTGCAGGATGAAAAGAGCATAATAATTTCTGAATGTTTTAACGTATAATTAAATCGTTACATAACAATTGCATCAATAATAATGAAAATTCCCTCAAACTTTTTATGTTATTTACATTGCTTAGTTTTCTGTAATTTATGATGTGTTATTAATTTATAAATATTTTAATATATATTGTCAAATTTTTCTTACCTTTTGTCGAATTCAAAATAATTGTTCAGAGATTGAAATTTAAAGTATATGAATTTGCACAAAATCCCAAGATGCAATGTAACCCTTTAAAATTTTCCTCAGATTTATATTCTTTAAACTTCTTTAAATTCCACGAAAATTTCATGGCATCCCTTGGCGAATAACTAAAATTCAGCTCTGTGCAATGCCGATATCTTTCTGACTCGAGAAAAGATTCGAAAGGAATTTTTATATAACTTGTTTTATATTCTTGGCTTAGAAGATAAGAAAGAGAAGATATGAAATATTTTGAATATGCGGTATTCAAAATTTTATTCACTAAAAATGTTTCACTTTTAGTGGAATATATTTTTTATTTTAAAAAATATCACTTTAAATTTGAACAGAATTATTTAATAGTACGGTGCCCCATATTCTGTAGGCTTCATATAATTTGTTTGAAGTCACTTTAAATTTGATTAAAATGATTTAATAATATTATGATGTCTCATATTTTGTAGATGTTGCATTATTTGGATGAAAGTTATGAGTTTTATAAGTTTAAAACTAGCGGAGAAGTTTCAGATTTTGTATCAAAGCCTTTTTATCTTCCAGAATATGAGGACTATTTTTTCAAAAATGCATGCAAATTGTCATTCTGTAACAAAACAATTTGTCATAATTTTGATTCATTAACTGCGTTTTGTGAAAAGATATAAGCCGGATCTTTTCCTTCATCAATTTGAGGTCAGTCTTCTGATTGTACCTGGGACTGATTATTCAGATAAAAACGTTTTTTTACATTGACAATGCTTAAAGACAATTAATCTCACTGTATTGAGACATATTTGGAAAATTTTTTACATTCGACAGTTTTCAAACACTTCTGGCCACATAGTGTATATTCAATTGAATGGAGAATAATGCATTTCCACTTCTAGAAAATGGATAGATGAAATCACTGTAATAGGTTAGAGTTATTTAAGATTAAAATCCTTTTTTATCTACGGAGAAATGTTTAATAAAGGGCACTTAGATTAATTTTGCTATCGAAATTGTCAACGCCCTTACATCATCTGAACTTCTCTTAATGTTAAATTTATGACACTATGTAGAAGTTGCCCTTCGAGGAGAATTTTTTACTGTTGTTATTGTAAGAATTTCAGTACATGCTGTACAAAGTTCATGTTTTTCTTACTGAAGAGTTAATAACAATAATTTTTAAAAAAACTAAAAATTGGAAATTTTAGCATGGTCATTTGAAATTCCGTGTTATATAAACAAAAAAATGTGACTCGTGTTTTCGAGCATAGGTAAAATATTTCGGCCCAAAATGAAACTCCTGTATAAGCTTTATACTTCTTATTTAAGAGCCAAAAAATAGCCCTCGAAAAACCAAACGGATTGAAGTCCATCGAATACATATGAAATCTGATTGAACATCTGAATCTTTAAAGAAGAGAAGTATAGAGTAATTAAAGGGCATTTAATTTATACGAATGTTGTATTCATCAATTAGAGTTTATGGTTGACATGCTGATTGATGACAAAATATTATTGTTGTTCTAAAAATAAAGTAGTTTTGGTTTGTTGCTTTGCTCGTAGAATCAATAAATTAGCTACTGGTTAGTTGTTTTGCTCGTAGAATGAATAAAATAGCTAATGGTTTGTTGTTTTGTTCTTAGAATGAATAAAATAGCTACTGGTTTGTTGCTTTGCTCGTATAATAAATAAAATAGCTACTGTTTTGCTGTTTTGCTTGTAGAATGAATAAAATAACTACTGGTTTGTTGCTTTGCTCGTAAAATGCCCTTAAAATAACATATTTTTAATTTTTATTGTATTTTTATGCAACCTTTTTGCCCTGAAAATATAACATTAAATCTTAATTTCTGTGCTTATCGGCAGCTGTGTGGAGTAAAAGTTTATGTATTGTCTCGCCCGAAACTTTCTCGCATACTTTCCTAGGTGTGTAAGAAATATCATCTTTTCGCCTCATAGAGTTGTGGTCCTTGGGCAAGGCCTCGAAAGTTTTGTATGGCGTTGGCCAAAGTTAGTAAAGAAATAGATATCTTTGGCGTAACTCTCAGGTTTTCTGCTAAATCTATTTATGCTAATATATAGATTGGCCGCCTTTCCATAGACTGATTGTAATCAAAATTTGAACTGTTGTATACACGGAATTTCATTAATTTAAATCATTACATTTTTGAGGCATTAATTTTATAATCATGCAAAACTACAGGATGATAGATGGTCAATCCTTTGCCAAATTTGCATCAAAATTTCATAAGAATTTTCGTTTTTCATGCTAAACCTGTGCATCAAATTTTATTCATCAAACTGTTTACGTTTGGAAATTATCCAGTTAACTTGTATTTGAACGAGTATTTACATATAGAACAGCCATGATATTCAAATTTCGTTTTAAATACATAATTAAAATTAGATCAAAATCTATTTCAGTCATAATTTACGCGAACAGATTAAAATAATGCAAAAAATAAATCTTTTAACTATCCATTTTCACTTGTATTTGAACAGACATTTACACATAGAGCAGACATGAGATCCAAATTTCGTTTTAAATCCATAATTAAAATTAGATCGAAGCTCTTTTCAGTTATAATTTATGCAAAAAATATTTTTTTCAATTATCCATTTCACTTGTATTTGAATAGACATTTACACATAGAGCAGACATGATATACAGACATATTAAATGCTTCCTACATACCCTTTCATAGTTTTCATAACTCGCACATAAAATGGTGCTCAATAAGTTTTAACTGGATAAATATTATTAACACATAGTCCAGATATGCAACCATAGAATGATAAGGTCTTAAAGTATTTATCATTATTCCAATTTACTAGATAAAAATTTTATAAAAACTTAAATGCATTGCATTGATTGAAATAAATTTGATTTAAGATAAATTTTTCATAAATCATGTTACAATAAACTCATAAAACATTCTATATTTTCTAATTTTCAAATTCATTAAATTGAAAAAATTGGGAAAGAAGAGGAAAGGAAAAATATAAGAGATCGAATTCCTTAGGGGAATTTCATCCTAAGAATGTTGTTTGAAAGAAAAATGCCCAGGTACTTTTTGAAACAAAAATAAGGCAATAAATTTTATTCCGCTCTCCAAATGCCTTCATTTAGATCCCAAATCTAAACAGAAGGTTATATATGTCTAAAGAAGGATGTTATGGGAGTAATTCTGGGATTTCTTTGATATTGTCCAATATACGTTTTCAATTCCCACACTTTCCCATTCTATTTTACCAGCTAAAGGAATCCAAACTTCCAAAAAGAATTTTACGTTGGAAGGCAATGACCTTGGAAATCGCTGCTGGAATCCATTCTTGGCCATCAACGAGCAGTTTTACTGAAAATGGATCCCAAATGCCAGTAACGTTTGGAATTCGCTCATGGCATTGATGCACGGCATCAATCTCAAAACTGCTTTCAACTAACTTTTATTGATTGTATGTTATATGGCGTAGTTGACTTACTTTTATCAGTCAAGAGAAAAATCATTGGAAGATCTTTTGGAGCTTAGATGGATTCAGATTATGCTGCTTCTTAATGGCTCAATACAATCCGAATCTTTCTCACGCATATAGCTGTTGATTGAACTTAGGATTCTTTTGCACAAATAAATTACTAAGAATGTCCGAAACCGCAATTATATTTTTCTTCCTAAAATACTCATAAATATTCTTAGACATAAAATATATTAGATTGTAATACGAGAAAGGATCTTTGCAAAGGTTGATATGATTATTTATATTATTCTTAAATAAATTTTAAAAACTATTGTGCCCTAATTTAACTTTATAGAATTTTAGATTATTTTTCAGGTATGGCCCTTTGATAGAAGATGGACTTAATTAACTGAAAATTGGCTTTTAAAGGTATGTAGTTGCGATTCTTAACAAAGGTACTGTATACTACAATTTGTCTCGTAGAAACTAGTGCACATTTTGTTGCAAGTAAAGAAAATAATGTTGCAGCTAAATTTAAGACTCTTATTTTATTTATAATTGTATTTAAAAGTCTCAGCCAAGAATACTGACAGAATAGGAATGACTGCATTATTTTACGGTGTTTACAAAAATGTGCTTTTAGTGTAAGCACATTTTCAGGTAAATATTGCTTATTCTTAAGCAGAATACTCACATTAATCCTACTGTTACAGTAGTATATAGGAACAAATAATTAACTTGATTTGCAAGAGTATTCAATACAAGAATATTATTTGGTGCCTTTTTAACTATGATTCCTTTAAGAGGAATTTTAGTTTGCTCAAGTTGGTAAATTTAAAACTGAGATTCTTGACAAGAATATTAAAGTCTATTAATTTCTAACATTATATGTTTTCTGTTGTTTAGCTGTTACTTATGGCACTTGCCTATGAACAAACCCCCGCTGATGCAGCAGCAGATTTAAGCCGAAAGGAGCGTCTCTTATTTTTTTAAGTAGCACCAACTAGGGCCAAGAGTACGACTTAGCTACGCACTCACCACATTTGCTTGCTCAGCCCTTTTTTACAGGGGGTTACAGTAACACATCTCACAGATAGCACATAGAAACACAACAATGCCCAAACTGGGACTTGAACCCGAGACTACCAGAACACGAGGAAGACGCGCTTCCTCTGTGCCAGAAAGCCGGCATATGCTTTCTTGTTCTCTTTTGTTAATATTTTATATTCGTTCTACAGATAAAAATTGATGATTTTGCGTTAATTCTTTTTGATATAAAACTTCTTCCTTCAAATAACGTGTATAAGTAAAATTTTTAATTCTTTGGTTATTGGATAACAACAACAAATCTCGGATTACTACAAATTATCCTTTCTTAGAATCTGGTTTTAAGTGAAAAGCCATGGTACCTCCAATAGTAATTTAGGTAGTTGTGATATATTTCCCTATTTTTCTAGTCACATAAAAATACACTTAAGGTGGAAGCATGACACATTACTGGCGAGGCATCCGTTAACCAACTAAGAGGCTATTAGTTTTCGCTCCAGAGAAGAGAAAGCCTAGTTAATTATGCGGAAAGTTCACATACCCATATTTGTGACGTCATTCTCCAAGGAGGTATCTTTTGTTAGGTAACTTCTTCAAAATTACTGAAGTTCTGACTTAGCATCTAGGATAAACTGAATTAATGCCAACGCTAAAATACGGAAGGTAAGCTTATGTATGACCATTCATTTGAGTTTCAATGGCCATCATTGGTAAGGCACAATTCACCTATTGGAGGCATATCCCATAATGGAAGTGGGAGTAGTTTGATATGACAGCCTTATTATTCGTAACCGGGTGTGAGAACCATTAACTATACTGAAAGGTATTCTGATTCAGAAGTATTTTGATGATGATTAGTAGTGTGCTAAAAGTGGCGTTATATTATGGTATATTGCGCTTTTAATTTCGATATTAATTTTCTAACTTACGTAAAATTTCTATAAATTACAATTTTATGAAAAAAATGAATAAATGATATATAAAAATAAATCAATATAAACGAAACTATGAAATAAAAATTAGAAATTTACTATATCTCTAAAATTTACCTGTTAATTTTCCTTTCAGGAAGTATTCAAGATTATCTACATTTTTAATAGTAGAAAGAATGTAGAAGTATGTTAAATTCTATGATAAGTTTCTTAAAATAAATGATTCTCATAAGCAGTGGTTGTGTTATTTATACCTATCTAATCCAAGAACAAATTTTTTTTCTAACGAATAAAAATAGTGCATTTTTAATCAAAGTACATTAAAGGAATTCTTGAAACTCTGAAAATTTTTAATCCGAATAAAAAAAGTTAAAACATAAAACATGTTTCACAGTTAAGAATAGTGTTGAGTGAATACGTGATTCTTTTTACATGGCTATATTATTCTAAAAGAAAGATTAAGTACCAAACTTTTATTTTTACTTTCAGACGAAACAAAAGTGAACAGTAATTAGCAATTCTTTCTGGTCCAATCATTATTTATTCACTGCAAGTGATTGTTTTGGTTGAAAAGGATAATCATAGAATGCAGTAAAGTGAACATTTAAAATTTTGAGGTCATTATTCAAGTGTTACATCTCAACCAGAGACCATTAAAAACAAAACAAAAAAGTGAAAAATTGCAAGACTTAAGCAGCTGCTTCTATCAATAAAAAATTAACTTTTATATCTTAAAAGTGTATTTCCTTTCTAGGTAATGTCTGCAGTAGATTGGAGAAAAATTCAATGTTAATTTAACACTCAACTTTGAGTTTTGACAGAAAGATAAATCCACTTTAACTTCACTTTCTTAATTTCATATTCTGCAAATTAAATTTTAAGTAATTTGTTTATATAAGCAATTTATCTGCTAAACAGTTTTTGATATAGATAGATAGATAGATAGATAGATAGATAGATAGATAGATAGAT
>JAOUZG010022948.1:4246432-4259646 GCA_026289955.1 Argiope argentata
ATAGATAGATAGATAGATAGATAGATAGATAGATAGATAGATAGATAGATAGATAGATAGATAGATATAGATACAGATATATATATAGATAGATATAGATATAAATAGATATATAGATATTTATAGGGAAAGTGTGAGCTAATTGTAGGAACTGAAAAAGCAGACGTATTCACGAATTTAATATATCAGTTCCTTTTCAAAACGTTTGTTCTTTCAGTATTTTCTTTTGTGGTTCTTATGCAACTTCGATTTTTCGACTCCACCAGAATGCTTTATATGAAAGGAAAAATCGTATTTGAAGACAGTTCTTGAATTTAATTTATTCAAAGTTTCAAAGGGGCTTTCTGATGAGGCTGCGTCAAGGAAGATGTCATATTTTCTGAGAATTCCTTTCAGAAGAGGAGCAGCTTACGACATTTACTATGCTAAAGTGGTTGTTGCCATGGCACACTTTCAGCTTTGTTGTGTCTTTAAGAACTTGAAAAAGCGGATATTGTGGCAGTTTAATATTCTCCAAGCAATGTTAGCATTTTTGGGAAATGCATTTTATTCACATATGTTTTTCGTATCAATAATTCTGAGAATTTCTATAAAATGATAAGCTGATTTTTGATGATTGTCTATAATAAGACAACAACTTAAGGCATTCAAAATGCAATTAAAACCATATTATTAACCAGCAATTAAAATAAAACTGTAAAAAAGCTTTATAATTACATAAAGAATTGAATTTATTCGGTTTGCTCAGTATCCCACTTTGAAACTAAGAAACGCAAACTTGGACGATACATCAGTTTAGTGATACATCTTTGGATGATCCAGATATCCACAGTACATAATATGATAGTTAAGTATACGTAATGTGTAGAATTTAATATTAGTATTTAATAGCTCAATACGTAAGAATGTTATTTTAAATTTAATTTTGTTAAATAAAAGTAATAAGTTAAATTAATTATTTCCGTGCGTATTAAATTATTAAATCGGCGCTTAAAATGTTATAAAAGCCTCAATTATCTTTGCAAATAAATTCCATAAAAACACGAAAATGTGCTTTGGGAAATAAATTACACAAATTATGAAAGTCCAATATGTATACAAACCAGGTTTAAAAATGAAATTGATATCTCTCTTATAAATAAGCAAAAAAGTTTTAATCTACTTTGAAATGAGCAAAAAATGTTACTAAATATCTCCTTTTAAAATCTAAAGCAGCAATTACAGTCTATTTCAAATAGTTTGGATAAATTAATTTAATTACGAATATCAAACGGAAATTCAAAAAAAATTATATTCAGTTCAAAAAATATTTTTTTATGGGTATATATAAAATGGTTATTTATTTATTATTTTATGGGTATATAATCATTTCTTCTATTCAATAACTAAAATGAATTGAGAACTCGAAGACTAGGGCAAAGATATTCTTTAAGCGTTTTTTAAATTGCTGTTTTTCCTAGAGGAAAAAATGGGTATTTGAATTCTTATTCACATAGAATTTATTAAATGTTAAACTTAATTGGAGAAAAATTTATTTAGTAAACAGTAGCAAACGAATGTTTTAAAATATCAGACACACTTTTTGAAGTTTAAATAATTCATTGGAAATATATATACTCTTTAATCGTTTAATAATTTGCAGTTTTTCCAACAGAAAGCAATGGACATTAGAATTCTTATTCACATAAAGTTTATTAAATTCTAAACATAATTGGAGAAAAATTTATTCAGTAAACAGCAGTTTACGAATATTTTAAATTATCAGGCACCCTTTTTGAAGCTTAAATAATTCATTGGAAATATATTTCACCAGAGAAATACGAGTTTCTTTTGCTTTTACTTCAAGGAAAGCATAAAAATTCAATTTTTATTTCTCATCTTATTTTTAAACGTAAATGTCCCAATTACTGTAAGAGATCAGCGAATACCAAGAATAGATGAAGAGAATTTCATTCCTTCCTTCATTTCTGAGAAAAATCCTTTTTATTTGAAGCAAATGATATCTTTAGTTCTACAAAAAAATAATAATGAGTATTTATAGAGTTGCAAAGAAAACATATAACTAACGCTGTGAAACCTAAGAGTTGGAATTTTGCTTCTTATGAAGCTAAAGAAATATATTTTTCGATACCGGGGAAAATTTCAGATGGTTATTTCCGTATTTATATTTTCTGTATTAAAATGCAATAAAAATGCACCAAGAATGAAATAAACTTTAATATAATATAGTCAAATACCTATATAAAAGAATAATGGATAAAAAAATCAAAAATTGAATCCATTTAATTGAATAAAAAGAAATTTTGAGAAAAAAAAGCGCATTACTTTTAAATCGAGTTCAGTTTCTTGAATAATGTGATTCTAGAGTTGAAATGTTTTTGATTATGAATAAACACTACACCCTTATAATTTAAATGGTTTTTAATTCTTCTTTAATTAACCTGTGATCAAATAATTTATAATATTAATAAGAGAAATAATGATAAGTAAAATAATGAAAAGAAATAATAATAATAAAGAGGAAATTAAGAATAAAATAATACAAAACTTTTGCAATGAAATATCAGCTCTGAATATTATGTCACACGAAAAATTTGATTTTTACTTACATTCTCTTATCTATGAAATGTTCAAATATTTTGGATATTTTCATTATTTCATTAAAGTTTAATTATAAAGCAGTTTGCATAATCAAAGCCTAGATAAAAAGATTATAGTTATATTTAAATTATGTCATAATCCCCAAAGCAGTATTAATAAATTATTAATACGCATTCATTTATTGAGCCGGCGTCCTAGCGATCGTCTTCCTCGTGATCTGGGTGTCCCAGGTTCAAGTCCCGGTTTGGGCGTAGTTATTCTTCTATGTACTATCTGTGAGGTGTGTGAATTCGCCTCCTTGTAAAAAGATGTTGTACAAGCGAATGTTATGAGTGTGTAACTAAATCGTATTCTTGGACCTAGTTGGCGCTACTTCAAAAACAACAGACGCTCATTCGGCTTAAAATAGTTGACGACCGTCAGCATGCTTCTCCATGACAAGTTCCATTAGTAAAAACAATAACAAAATTTATTGAATTCTGAAACTCATAAATACTTAATTGTTAAAAAATACATTGCAAAAAATCATCTCATTCATTTTTCCCGATATATACCTTTTTTAATTCTTAAAATTCTTTTCTATCATTATTTTATGCAAGTATTGGAAACCCATATTCAACGTTTCAAACAAGAAGTTTAAAAAAATACTTGATGATCGTCTAAAGCTAATATGGATTATATTACACTTTGAAACGTGTAAAAACTGCAATTTGTCCTATATTCAACGTTTTAAGCAATAAATTAAAGGAAAAAACACTTGACGATCATCTAAAGCTAATATTGATTGTATTGTAGTTTGAAATATATAAAAACTGCAACAAAATTGTAGTTCCAACAAAATTCTGGCATCTTGCTTTTATCATATTTAAAGAAAAGAAAAGTAATAATAAAAATACATTTCATGTGATAATATATAAGAAAAGGTAACGTTTTTACAACCAAACTCTTGAAAAGAGAGCCAATAATAGGTGGCTTTCTAAATGCGAGTGGTCTCTTGTTAAATGCCCAATTACGTATAATTGGATTGATTTTAGAAATTAATTCTGCTTTTCTCATACTGTAGACTCATTTGATAATATTCATCCTGGCTCTATTGATTTGTTAAGATCTCTTTTTTCTTGTTTCAAATTTTCTGTCATTTCTTCTAAATGGTGGTGATTTTTCTCTCTCTATGCATTTTTTTTCATTTATTTAATATTTGGCGATTTCTTATAATTTCAGATTGTCTTGTTATTTTGTTTTCTTGATTGTATAGAATAATCTCGATGATGATTTTTTTTGTAGTGGGGTTTTATAAAGCATTGAAAATCTATTTTATTGTTTCCAATTTGATGCATTTATTATTTCTTGCTATTTTTTCAAAAGTGAACGTTTTATGTCCATTTATATAAAAATAACCCTTTTCATTTCCTACGCATTAAAAATATGTATTGATATGTTTTTTACTGCCCTTTTCAACTCATTGCAAAAAGCTTGAAGTTTTGACCTCATGATTTTAGCATTTTTGATTCATGTCATATTTTATCAATTACAAAAAAATTAGTCGATTTCAAGTTTTATCACCTATTTTAGTTAATTAAAAATAATGAAAATAAAATAATTCAAATTTTAACAAAGCAGTTTTAAAAATAATTACAATTTTACTTTAGGTATATTTTTATTTATCATCTATATAAAGGTAATCATATGTTAAAATATTTTGAAGGATAAGAACACTTTATTTTTTATATATCTCTACTGGGTATGGATTAATTCATTTTATATCTATTTATCTGAAGCATATATGGATGAAACAGTTTGTTCTATTAATATTTTAAAATCAATATATCATTGATGTGTTGGGCAGCAAAACAATATAATAAATTCCTCCAAAATTGCTTATTTCAAACAAAATGTGATTAAATAACTGTTAAAAATCAACTTGTCATTAAAAGTTGAAAATTAGTTCGTTCTTTAATATTGTTGGATTAAAGAAAATCTCAGAAAATTTCACCTACATACAGCCCTATTGCTGGTTTAAATAAATGTACGTAACCCCAATTATTCTACACTTTATTTAAGTTTTTGTACAGAATTTCATCAGTAAAAGCTATTCTTACAAAAGTTTTATTGAAAATGTATATAAGTGAGCGAACTTCAGTTGATTTACTCAAACTTTAATATTCTTATACAAATGATAAAATATTGATTAACATTTGATGTTTTTCTGAAATTCTGATTAAGACCAAAGCTTTTAGGAAATTATATGCCCACACAAAGAATTATAATTCTATCCCCTGCTTTGGAATATAGTTATCACTAATGAGAAATATCTGCTTTAAAATCCTCTAAATTTTTCTGCAAAGATTCATAAACATTAGAAAATTCAAACTATTTTGAGAAACATCATTAATGATGTTAACTACACACTTTCTTGAATTTGAGAACACTGTTTTTTGCTGGGAATTCAAGATTATGACTTTTGCTTGGAGCAGCATTCACACGAAACTTGTAAAAATAGGCAGAAAATTGATAATAAAAAACAACCACACGAAGGTATCTGAAAGGACTTCGAGGGCACACACTTCACATTACAACTTATGCCTCTCTAATCGTTTGCTACTCGCAAGGGAAGAAACTCTTACGACTTTTGATGTTTCAAGAATAATCTGATACCCTCAATTTACTCCCTTGATCTGAACTCGATTCAAAATTGACGACTACATGATTTCGTTCCAGTGAAAAACAAAGAAGGTTTTAAATTCGATATAATTCGCTTCCTAATGAAGTAATCATTCTGTATAAACCTGATGCGCCATCTTTAGTGGAGTCAATAATTAAGACTTTCGAAATAATTGTAAGACTTTTAATCATATTTTTATCCCTTCAATATGAGCTATCCTTGGGAACCCAGATCAAAAATAATAATGGAGTGATATTCGATATTTTTGCTGTTTCTGGAATCTTTTGGAATTTCGTAGTCAAATTCACCGATTTGTATATAAGCCAATTATTTACTGATTCGGCGTCTATTTAACAACCGTTAGAGACATCGATAAACCTTTATTCTTTGCTATTAAGTAGACTACGCAAAAAGCAGTATTTCAAATTCGTAACATTATTTTTAAATAGTGTAATGGCTATACGGACTACAGTTGAATTTATTTCTCTTTCGTTATTGCCATGTCTCACTTTTCATATCTCACACAATTATTTCAAACTGGAGTGGTATGACATACGTTTGTGATATATTATGAGACAAATTAATCAAAAATCATACTTAACATGCTAATCTTTTCGCTTTAATTAACATTTTCTTTTACGTTATTTAGCATTTATTATCTGTTTCACGACATTAAGCACTGTCTTTATAGTAACAATTCTTCCAATTCAGTTGAAATAAGTTTTATAAAATCTGAAATACATTTCATCTTTTTAATTCAGTTAGATTATTATATGCATATATTTTTTCGTATTTTCCATTTCATAAACTGATGAACGATGCCAGGATAATTTTCAACCCTTTGCTCTCCGAAAAATAATTAGAGGCAAAATGAGTCACCTAATACAAAGATTTGTTTATTGCTGTGCAAAATAAATATACTTAATTCTTTTAAATCAAATTTCTTTGTAAAATCAATCTATATCTCTTATACATTATGTAGGCGTGTTTAACAATTAAATTTGAAAAATAAATAAATAAAATGTCAAAATGGTGAGTCAGAGACACCATCGGAGTGCAAAGGTATGATAATCAAATAATGTACACAGATTGAATTCCTAAGCTGAATTTCAAAAGTACTCTTGAAGGAAAAAAAATTGTTATTTACTTTCGGAATGCTTTTAGTATATACTCCTCAAACCTGAAAAAAGGATTGCATTAGTCTAAATATAGAAGTAATAGAATCATTTGTGAGATTTCTTTGCTATATCCAATATACCTTTGTCAGCATCAATAATTCCTTCAACCATTTGTCCAGTTAAACGAACTTCTAAAAAACGTTTTACTCTATAGAACAATGACCTTAGAAATTGATGCCGGAATCCATTCTCGGTAATCAAGGAACACTGTTTTAGCGGAAATGGACCCGAAGTGCCAGAAGCGGTCTGAGTCTGCTCATGACATTGATGCATGGTATAAATTTCTACACTTTCAACTAAACATTTTATTGGTTTCATTTTATGAATTATTATTGAAACTAACTCACTGTTATCATCAATAAAGAAATTATTAGAAGATAGGAAGAAATTATTAGAAGATAAAACATTAATGAATTTAATTACTCGGTAGGATCTAAAATTATCTCCCTCAAATTACTTTTTACCGATTTTAGCATTTTTTCAGCAAATAAATTGTTGAGCTGAAAACAGTATTGCAATATCTTTCTTCCCGATAATTGCAGTAAAAATTTATTAGGCATAAAAGATATCACAATGGAAAACAAAAAGCAGGATTAGGCCAAGATTGATAAGAATATGAAGAACTAAGAAAAGCAGGCGTCCTAGCATAGAGGTAGCGCGTCTTCCTCTTGACCTGGGCATCCCAGGTTCAAATCCCGGTTCGGACATGGTTGTTCTTCCTTGTTCTATCTGTAATCTGTATGGACGTGCCTCTCTGTAGAAAGGGGCTGTGCAAGCGACTGTGATGAGTGAGTAGCTAAGTCGTACTCTTGGCTCTAGTTAGTGTTACTTCAAAGCAAGAGACGCTCCTTTCGGCTTAAAACTCGCTTTTGCCTTTTGTGAAGTTTGTCCATGGCAAGTGCCATTAATAACAACAACAACAGAACTAAGAAAATGAAACACGTTTTTAAAATTCAGTTAACTTCGGGATAATAGAATTTCAATAATTTTTCCAACTTTGTTTTTCTTTATAAAACTATAAGAAAGTATGTTGGATTAAATAAATAGAGGCCCTTCATGGACTATTGTTTCTTCTAATTATGGAAGGCGTTGAGTGATACCTTGAAGAAGCTGGTACATATTTGTATCTTCTTACAGCTAAATCAGACATGAACGCTTCAATCAAATGCACCACATTAATTTTTCAAGATCTATTTAAAAAAAAACTTTTACAGCTTAGCACGTCTTAAGGTGCATTAAAAGCTTGCATTGCGGTTTTCATTATTACCTAAAATCTTTTATTAATAAGTTTAAATAAAAAAAAGTATAGTTGCATTTTCTATGTTCATGTATAACTTCACGAATGATATACATGAGATAAACTGGAAACTTCCGTATTTAAGAGTAGTATTATAGTTTAATCGAGGTAACTACTTTCATTTCTTCGTTTTTAACGTTATTTTTTCTAAAAGTTATTTATTAAAAGTTGTTTCTGCAAACATCTTAAATAAATGGTTGTCCTTTTTTATAAAGCCGTAATTAAGTATTTGAACCCCAAGCCGTTTAATTTACATTAGATGGTAATTCATCTCTTCCTTCATATTAACATACGTGTCAATGAATTCATTTCTACTGCTCTATTTTTCAACTATATTCATTAAAATGTGTATTATCGCAAACATATTTTCAGATAAATATAGCATTCTTAAGGAGAATGTGAACTATTACTCCTGCTCCGGAATACGTAGAAGTAAAAATCGACTTTAATGCGAATGTATAAATATAAAATCCCCTCTTCTCTTCCTTTTTCCAGTTTCTGTTTTTCCTGTTTTTATTCAGAGAATTGTGTTTTTGCCTAAACACAATTTTAAATAAATATCTATTTCCCACGAGTAAAATATGAGTTTCAACCATTGTGTAGTATATTTCAAAATAAAAATATTTTGTATGTGATTAAGCACGTGCAAATAAAATATATTTTTCATCTCTCCGTTTTCAATTGAAGATGTTCAGATACATGTCTTTCTGTAAACAAATTTAACCGTAATATCTATTAATCTTAAGAATATATATCTCTATCTATTTTAGACTATACAAATGGAAAGAAAAAAGAAATTTCATTTCAATATAGTTGAATGTATCCAAATTTATCTCCAGAGTCCGTGATTACAAATAGGACTTTTAGCGTAATTGGTAGTTAATATTTAAATACGCTTGATCATTACATTGAAAAGCAGCATCAAAAATATCAAAGTTTCGTTTACACTATATATAAATGAATGAATATATATATATATATATATATTCATTCATTTCTGTTAGTTATATGCTAATGGTAAGTTTTTTACTCCTTATATGATGTGAAATTAAATAAAAATGGAATGAATATTGACTGAATTGAGGAATTTTCAGCACAGATTCCAGAAAAGAACTTCACAATTCAATTAATTCTATCAATCTATGCCTTTTTTTAATCCTTCTCATGGACTGTGTCATATTGATAGAGACTGGTTTTATCTGAAAATAAAAAACGGGATGGTTTTACTTATATTCCTCGAAATACAAAGCTTTTTAGTTCAAAAGGCATCTGCGAGCCCGCTGTCTCTCCGTTGGTTTGCGGGTAACCAAAAGTTCCTCTGTCTTCGCATCCGAGATTAACTGAATGAGTCCACAGCTGAGAATAGTAAATTCAGTTAATAGCCATATGATTATGGTCACATTTGAAGACGTCTTTAATACAAGGAAGACTCGTCAGCAGTGATTGGCTCGTTAATGAAGCAAAACATTATTATCCTGTACAACGCTATCCCTTCCATCCTGAGAACAAATGTAAGTAAATCAGGGGTTAGTTATAACAGGGTTAAATTGTAACATGTAAAATCCGCAAGGGTTTTTAAAATCCACTAAAGATGATTTTTAGTTAGGTAGCAACGTTAGGTAGCATTGCAACAACGTAGCGAGTGCCCAACTGAAACGAGTTGCGAGAAATTGTAAACGTATGCTCTGTTCTGGATATTAAAGGGAAATAAAGAAGATTATGTGTTAATGTTAATAATGTGATATGTTAAATGATATTGTTAAAATGTATTAACTTTTATTTTCATTGTTTGATTATTAATTTTTAAAATGCAATTGCAATATTTGTTTTTTAAACTAACGAGAATCTTCGAAAGTAGAAGGTGAGAAAACTGTAAAATCTCGGATCACGTTGGAGTCTTTTAGCACCTACAAGATTTATTTTCATTTGGAATTGTTTCAAGTGAGCAAACCTTCTGATTTTAATATTAATATGAGCCTTCAAGAATCATATATATTCTTAAGTATTCAATCCCCTTACCTCTGAAAATTCTACACAATTAACACAAAAAATAAAACATTTGTAAAAGATTTCTAACTCATCCCCTTGGAAAAGAAGCAATGGAAAAAGGATATGATAATATAAATAATAAGAAATAAAAAGAGAAGAGAAAGGAAGAGATTAAGGAAAAATTTCAAAAGAGGAAAAAATAGAAAAAGATGTTGAAGATTTTGAATTTGAAAATAGATTCTGAAAAAAAAAGAAAGATTTTGGTCTATCTTGTGAAGATGCGTGCAGAGACTCAGTAAGTATAATAGTATATTATAACAATGCTCTGTTTGTTTTGAAACAGTGACAGAATTATTTTGGAACACATCATGAAATTTTAAAAAGCGAGTTGTCAATCCATTGCTTGAATAGATTTCAATTCTAATACGGATTAACTTTTGACTGATCTATTAAATATTTTTATCTTTTATTTAATTTAAATTATTTTCTATCTTTTATTACCAATATTCTAAGAAATATTCATTGCAAAATTCCTTAAGTATTTAAGTAATTAAAAAAATGGTAAAAAGAAAATTATTTCAAATATTTTTATTTTTGTTGTTACAACTTGTCCGATATCTGGGTCTACAACAAAAAAATCGCCGCTTTTTTTAATGCATATTATAAGTCAATTGCTGCGTTATTACAAAAGTGAAGTTATTATCAATGAAACAGAAATACATTGAAAATGACAAACATTTTCCCAAAAATTGCTACAATTCGTCCCAGCCAGCCCTATTGATAGAAATGTTAGAAACTTAATTTATTTTCATAAATGGTCAAACTGTTAGTTGTCAAACTCGATGTAATTTTAAGCAAAAGCTAGTTTTTAGAGAAAAATACAATTTTCTTTAAAGCACATAAGCCTGTAGATATCATGAAGCTTTCCTAAGCATGTAGCTATCATTAAAGCACATAAGCATGTAGCTATCATTAAAGCACATATAGCTATCATTAAAGCACATATAGCTATCATTAAAGCACATAAGCATGTAGCTATCATTAAAGCACATAAGCATGTAGCTATCATGAAGCTATCATAAACATGTAGCTATCATTAAAGCACATAAGCATTTAGCTATCATTAAAGCACAAAAGCATGTAGCTATCATTAAAGCACATAAGCATGTAGCTATCATAAGCATGTATCTATTATTAAAGCACATAAGCATGTATCTATTATTAAAGCACATAAGCATGTTTATGAATGTCATGAATATTTCTCGTATCAGTAACAGTCTTCTACATTTATGAGTAAACAAAATGCTGCATTTTTACTTTAATATGAATTTTTGCCTGTTTAGATATGAGCATTGAAATAAATCCCCAATAATAAAATTAAAATATAATTTTGATATAAATCTTAGTAAGAATTTTCTTTTCTGAGCTAATCTTCAAGAAACTGTGGTATTCTCTTTTTCTTAAACAATAATGTAATTAAGTAAAAAATAGTTTATAATATGGACGAATATGAATAAAATATAAATGAAAGATAGCTAGAAAAGCCAAAAAATTTCTGAAACAATATTACTTTTCTTTTTTCTTCTTCTTCTTTAGAGAGATATTCAGTGTTTCATACACTGTTTAATTGCAGAAAGAAAGCCTAAATCTCCATATTCCAAAATCAAATCGCTTAAAACAGTTCATGCTTAGCTGAAAAAGTTGCTATTCGTAATCAAGCAATAAGCATAATCAATGGTCATAAAAAGGATTGTTGATGTTAAGAGAAAATTTAACTCATAAAACACATTTTACAGTTATGAATAGTGTAAAGTAAATGCATGCTTCGTTTTACATTAATTCTGTCATTCTAAGATCAAGTACTAAAATTTATTTTTGATTCCAACCGAAGGAATAGTGAATAGTAATTAGCAATTCTTTTCTTTTCAGTCCTTATTAATTCGCTTCATGAGATTGTTTCGGCTGAAAAATGTATTCATAATATGCAATAAAGGGAACTCATAAAATGTTACGGTCATTATTCAAGTGTTGCTACCAAACGCGAAAGTTAAGCAACAACAAAAAAAAAAGAAAAAAAGATGTAAGTTTGAAAAATTGCAAGACGTTAGCATCTGTTCCTATCAATAAAAAATGAGCTTGTATCTCTGGAAAATGCATTTTCCTTTTAGGAGACTGTGAAGTGGATCCAAGAAAAGTCATTGCTTATTTAGTGGTAAACTTTTTCCTTTGACAGAAAAATTAATTCACTTAAAACTCGTGTTCTAATTTAATAATGGTAATTTAACTTTTAACTTGGTTTATTTAAGCAATAATTTACCAAGCAGATGGCGTTGACATGAATTAACCGTCCATTTATGTTCATTAAAGTTTATTTGATTAGAAAGCTTATGCGTAAATAACCCTGAAGTATGTATTTACCCTAAAGAAAAATTTGTTTGCAATGCATCTTAGCTATTTGGACTCAAATGTCATCAACAATTATCTATCCTTTGAATATTGGGCAAAGTTTATTTCCACGGATTAATAATCAATGCAATTTATTTCTTAATACTAATTAAATTATGAAAAATTAAAAAAAATTTAACTAGCAACTCGTAAAATTATTTGATCTGTGTCAAATATAATTTTTTATAATGTATAATTCTTTTTATACGTTAAAAAACAGATTTCCTATATATTTTCTCATAATTAAGAAAAATATATATTACAGTAAGAAAATTTTTAAATCATAACAGAAAAATATAACTTGTATGTAACTTAGTGGATTAATACGCAATGAGTAAGATTTACTATGTGCGTTAATAATTATATAATTATCGCATGCAGTTTTTATACAAATACAGTTTTTATAGAAATGGAAATAATACACATACTGTTTTTATGGAAACAGAAATAAAAAACTTAAAATAAGAAGAAATATACTTGTAGTGTTCACCATTTTGTAGACACATATTATAGAAAATAAGAATGCACTGACATATTTAATGTTTGGTATGATTTAATTCTGTTTCTTTTCAAGGCAGAGAATAAGCTTATTATTTTTCTGACGGTAATGCATTTATCTATGCATTGTTTCATTTTTTATCATTTAATAATATTATTTTCATATTCATTTAATACTTTAGGTAATATAATAAAAATATACAATTTAGAAGCAAATACAAGTATACACCTCAAAACATTTCTGAAAATTCTGTTTGCTCTATATACATATTTGCTTCCTTTACGGATACAGTGAAATCAGCTTCTAATCAGATACCTTATTGCAGATACATATTTGCTTTATTTCTACTATCATCTTAAAAAATGCATGCTGAAAAATTGCTACGAGGTCTCTTTCCAGGCAAATCAGTTTATTGTTATAGATTATGGAAATTATTGTTATGGATTTCCTCTTTTTATCCTCCAACAAGTGTTACAAATATTTGAATTCAAATAATGATAGATAGATAGATAGATAGATAGATAGATAGATAGATAGATAGAT
>JAOUZG010022948.1:4259656-4274424 GCA_026289955.1 Argiope argentata
ATAGATAGATAGATAGATAGATAGATAGATAGATAGATAGATAGATATAATTTCTGAATGAACAAATTATTAATACATTAATAATTTTTAAATAATTGGAAATTATTTCTTTATATAAATGAAAAAAAGCCTTCAATTATTTATTTTTTTAAATTGTCCAGAATTGCTGTATATCGGTCAGTAACTGTCAGAAAGGCATTTTTTCCATTCTTAGCAATGACAACCGAAAAAAATTTATTTTTGTTTTTCCGTCCATTTTTGAATTAAGTTATATTTTCTACGTGACCGATTTATGTTTAGTTTCTTTCGATGCAATCCGTAACGAAAAAATTTTTCAAATATTTTTCTTGAGTTTATAAACAATATGTTCTTTATTTTATTTCTTTTGAAAACTCTTTTATTCTGCTTTCATGTTTCTTAAACTCAATCTCCAGGGGAAAAAATTTTGGTCAGTCGCATGTTGTTTCAGATGCTGACAACAGTATTCTTGGAAAAATTTTAATCCATCTTTTTAAATTTCCAATAAAACTGATTCATGAGGAAAATGTAGTTATAAATTGCTTTTCTTTGACAATTTACCTCCAATATAGTTGTTGCATGTTTTGATTAATAAGCATTCGTGTGAATTTTCCAAAAAAACCTGAGACAATTTCAAAACTTTTTTTGAATTGCAATAGGCTTACTGCTAAGAATACCTTACTTAATACAGGAGATAACATCAAAGAAATTATTTCATTCCCATTTATTTTGATGCAATGATTTATTTTTATAAAATAACTGTAGTTTACTTACTTTCTTGGCAGAGATTTGTCATAATTAAGAAGGTTAGAAATTTTAGCCATTCTTGAGTATATGTTTTGTTAAAATTGAAAGCAAACTTATAAGATGTTTTAAAAATCATGAACAGGTTACACTCGAAATTTTGATTCTAGTTAATACATAATACACATATATATGAAAGAAATATCAAAAGTAATTTCATAGAGACTACTTAGAATCAGTCAAATGCTCGTTGTAATAGTTTGCTAGAAGCTACATAAAACAAAAATAAAGAAGGAACTTAAGGGTCAAAAATAAATATTTTGAGTCCTGAATGCATTAATTGCACACATAAAAAAGATATTCTACATTCCTTTCCTTTAAAAATATCCGTGACTTCCAATTAGCGATTGAGAATAACACAAGACAACACAAATTTGACGATAAAAAAATTAAAACTGTTACATTACTAATAATTCGAAGTTCTCAAAACTTGGTAAATATATTTGATTCACTGTAATGCATCATGAATTAAATGCGTTGGCTTTCTGTTGCAGAGGTAGAGCGTCTTCCTCGTGTTCTAGGAGTCCCGGTTCGGGCATGGTTGTTCTTCTGGCTGCTATCTGTGAGATGTGTGGCTGTGCCCCCCTGTAAAAAGTGATTGTACAAGCGACTGTGTTGAGTGTGTAAGTAAGTCGTACTCTTGGTCCTAGTTGACACTACTTCAAAAACAAGAGACGCTCCGTTTCAAATCTGCTGCTGTATCAGCGAGGTGCTTGTCCAAGGCAAGTACAACAACCTTTTGATTTTATAATAACTTCTATTCTTTAAGAAAGGCTATTCAGTTGTTTTGGGAATGTTTCTATTAGAATTGCTCATAAGAAACGCTCATTTGGCTTAAAATCGCCGACGAAAAGTCAGAGCACTTGTCCATAGGCAAGTGTCATTAGTAAATACAAAGAATTAAATGCAACAACGCAACACTTTTTTAAAATTGCATCTCATTTTTTAACATGTTTTCCAATTCTAAACTGGAAATAAAGAGTTTTGCAAAAACCTTTCGAAGATATACTTACAAATTTTGTGGTAACACTCAGAAATTTGTTGCGCTTTGTACAAATAGAATCACAGAATACACATTTGTTTGTAAAAGGCTAAATATATTCGAAATGATTCAGTACAGTGAACTATAAAATAATAGGAAAGTTTTTTTAAGACTCTGCTTATAGTCTACTGATAAGACAATTTCTCTACGGAAATCAAAGTGTTGCGAGTTTCCAGCATCTCATCGAGTTTCCTTTCATAGCATTTAAAACTTCACATGCCTACTGGAAGTTAAGAAAACCCATACAGCTGTTTCTTTTCCTCTACCCTTATACTCTCTACTTTTTCTTATATATTCTCAATCTCCCTAGGGCTCACTTGTATGAAATATTCAACGTCCAAGGTCGAGTTTTAGCTTCCTATTTGCTGAATCTCTCTCGATGTTGTTTACACTGGTTCCACCGCATGCATATTGAACAAGCAACCATCCGTGCTTCTACTTTCTTTCCTCTTTTTGTCTTTCTTTCCCCCTTTATTTGATTCTTGTGTTCCAGTCATCCTTTACTGATTCAAAAATATTCAGCCACTTACCAATATTCCGCAGCTGGTTTGTTCTGCTTGTAAATATTCTCCATCTTCGGAATATTTTTATTCCCATTCTCTCTGAGCCAAGTCTTATCTTCCTTTTCTTTTTAATCTCAAAAAAACCTGCAGAGCCTATTACGTATCTCACAGGAGCGTATAGTTCTGTGTAAAATAAGCAAATGTGCTCACGAATTTAATATATCAACACCTCTCGAAAACTTCGTTCTTCTTTCTGTATTGCTTGGGCTGGCTCCTATACACCACCGTTTTTTCTCCTCTACTTAAATGCTTTATACGAAAGACGCGACAAAATCGTGTTTGAAGACACTTCTTGAATTTATTTCGCTCACAGTTTCAAAGGGGCTTTCTGATGAGCCTTCTTCAAGGAAGATGTCACGTTTTTCGAGCATTCCTTTCAGTGCCGAATAGAGGAGCAGCTTACGTCATTTTCTATGTTAAAGCAGTTGTTGTCATGGAAAACTTTCGCCTTTGTTGCGCCTTTAAGAACCTGAAAAAGTGTGCACTATGTCATTTTAATATTCTCCAGGCATTGCTATCGTTTTTGGGTACCCACTTCTTTTGCATATGTTTTTCAAGTCAATATACCTAGCAAATGATGAAAGGTTAAGCAGATTTTCCATGAATGCCTGCAAAAGGTGATTATATAGGATTTCTTAAGCAACTTTAATTTTGAATAAGAAATTAGAACGGCTTTACAAATATATTTACGAAGTTATGGTATTTATTTAATAACTTTACTCGTATGCACCTATATATCTATACACATTTTGACATAAATATATTATGTTTATTTTTGCATAAAAATAACGATTAAGTTTTAGCTTTACTCCAGTTTCTTTTCTTTTTCTTGATTTCAATATAACGCTTCTGATTAGTTTTTCAAATGTATTATAACCATTTTTATAGATTTAATTCATTACTTCAATCAAAATTCCAATAGTTACTTGTTCTTATTTAGATCACTAAATATTTCAAACAAATATCAGATTCCAAAATTAACTTTTTCAACCTAATATAAGATAATTCTTTATAAACTAATCTGCATCGCTTTGTGAATCTGTGATTAATAAAATAGAGTACTATGCGTTTTAGAGTTATAATATTAACATATTCAAGCAAAAAAATATAAATTTTAGGTAATAATATATTTTTATATAAAACAATAAAATTGAAAACTTATTGATATTACTCGATGTCCCCAAAAAATAAAATTACATTTTAAAATATCCTAAAAAGAAAATATCCTCAAAAGATGTCCAGTTTATTAATCCATAAAAATCTCAAAACATCTTTCAAAAAACAGTACAAACTGAATTGATTCAATATTACGCTTTTGTTGTTACTAATGACACTTGACATGGACAAGTCCGTTGATGAAGAACAGCGATTTTAAGCCGAATGAGCTTCTTTTGTTTTTGAAGTAGCGCCAAGAGTACGGCCTAGCAACTAACAAATCACATCCGATTACACGACCCCTTTCTACACATATTACGGACAAAACAGATGAAGAATCATGCCATAACCGGGATTCGAACGCGTGACGTCCAGATCACGAGGATGACGCTCTACCTCTACGACAGGGCGCCGGTTGCATTCCGTTCTATAGCTTACAGAATTAAACCTAAAAACCTCTTCATGGCTGCTTTCTTTAGATACTTTCAATTCACCAGCATGGTAGCTATATATGCAAGTTAAATGAAGAATCAAACATCCGTAATTGGAAGTTTCATGATTGTTTAAAACATGTAATAAAATTAAATAGATTAAGGAAAAGTAATACCTTCGATACCTTAAACTCTTTGCAATATAAATTATTGAAACCACACACATTAAATGATATTAAAACTACAGTCAAGTTACCCAAATAGTTTTAGTAAAAAATGAGAAAATACATTTTGTGAGATTATGCATATATTTTGTTTTTCAATCTTACAGACTACGGATAAAAAATGGAGATATAATATGCATGCAAATTACATTTCATTGCTGAATTGAAAGCTCTTTTGAATTTGGCGATTAATTTTAATCTTCTTCGAAAGGAGCAAATTCTTATCTCATTATGGTAAATTAATTATCCCATTATTGTAAATTAATCCTATTATGGAAATTTAAAACAGAAATTATTGCTGTTAATATCCATTAACAATCTTCAAAGGATTTGAAAATAATAGATGAACTTATTTCATTATTAATACTAATTACGAAATGTAAAAATAATTTAAATTTAATAAGAAGTATTAATACATTTAATGTGTTTTTTTATATTCATTTCCAGTAATCAGTGCACCAAAATGAACAATGAAAAACTGACAAATTGATATTCTTTAAGTACTTCGTATTTTGTTCTTGCTCAGAGAAGATCCCAATGGAGATAAGAATTCTTATTCATACGGAGTATCCTAAGTAATTTTTTTAAACATAATCCCCAATTACTCTTTGTGATAGTTTAATTCCATGAATCAACGGTATTTCTTTCCATTTATTTTCCAGAATTATTATTTAGAATCTAAGTAAACGTTTTCTTTTCCTCAAAAACTTTTATAAACCAATCTGTTTGAAAGTAGCACCAAAAGTATATAACTATGAGATATATGAGAGGTCGAGTTTTATTTCGCCGTTCTCAAATAAATTCACTATACGATACAAGACAATATCCCAAATGGATATAAATGCATCCCTATTTTGCATTCTAAAATGTTAAAAAATACATCATATGTCGATCGTAAAAGACTTTAGATTACAAATTAATGAAACTATTTAGCTAATTATCAAGGAATTTTTTTGTTAAAAACATTGAATTCCTTTTAATTTAAACCTAGTTCTATAATGCATTCGATTTTAAAAGTTAGTTTAAATGTTTTCTTAACAATTTTTTTTTCTTTTATAGCGTAAGCGATTGTTTTTAATTTGTACATTTTAAAATAGAGTTTTCCACAATAAAATATCTTCATGAAATAACACTCTACATGCAATAAATGTAAGGTCTACCGAGGATTTTATAAGCAGTTAAGGTTACTGCCTATTTAATTTCATTAATGTCTAATTAAGTAAAATTAGTCTTTTACATTTCTAAATCGATAAAATAGTTAAAACTTTTTTTTAAATTTATATATGAATAGCTTAGAAAAATATTTATTTTTTATCTTTAAATTTAAATTTATTAAATTTTTGCATATGCATTTGCAAACAAATTCTTTTTTGTCATTTTCAGTTATATTTTGATGATTATTTTAGTACCTTATAAGAAACTTATTTCATTTCAGCCTCATAAAAGTTGCAATTAAAATGCTCACTTAGTTTTGTACATCAAAAGATGAATCGGAAGAGTATTAAGACAAACCAAACTTAAACTTGCACTTTCTACAGTTTATCAAAGGAAAGTGTATGCTTTTTATGTTAGACAATAGGGCGGTTTCGCTTTCATCTGAAATAAATACAAGTTTTCGAAATAACATAATGCATTTTTATACTCAAATACTTTATTAAAATTATTATGATATATAATATATGATAGAGAAAATTCATAATTTTACATGCTGATCTATCTTTAATACAACAGTAACTGTAGATCCTTATAACAAACATTTGCTAAGGCACAGTTTCTTGTATTTGAAAAAAAAGTTAGGATATCTCCATATGTTTCCTTTTATGAGAGGAAATTCCCTATTTCTGATGCAAATTGATAATTAGTGCATTTTATTACTTTATTTCTTTTATTTTGACATCTACATAAAGTATGATACTATAAGAATTAAAAACTTCCTTTCTATTGAAGCAATCGTGCTTTAAACAATATAAATTCATTCAAGCAAAAGCCATTTTAGTATTATACTTTTAAATACAATCAAATTAACCCTTCATGTTAATAAAGATATTATTGAATTGTAGTTTTAAAAATATCTATGTAACTAAACAAATAATAATGCCTAGTACTCTGGGCACAGATGACAGTAAATTAGCTATAAATCCAAGTGTCAAACATTAATGATCTAATAAGGCAACAAAATAAAGCTATTTAAGGGATGAAAATGCAGAATATATAAAATTTCGGGAGAAAATAAAAACCTAATGTGTAAGTGGAAAAACAATCGCGTATACAGAATACAAATATATTGGCAGAACATATGTATTTTTGATTAATGAAAAATTAATTGTCATTTCTTTAATGTTGAATAGAATTAATTATTTATTAATATCATATCAAGTTTAAATCAGGAAGTATTTCTTTACTCTAAAAAATTATAAATCTGAATTATAATGTTACTTCATCATTGTAAAAAATTACGGAAAATTAAAAAAAAATTTGGTACAAACATATTAATTTTATACACAAAAAGAAGAAGAAATAAAATGATTTTAAATCTCTTTAAATAAAAAATAAAATATTAAGATGTTTCTAAAATTCTACAATAATTTCCAATTTTAATCTACATAATTTGATTTTGCAATAAAATTTTAATTACATGCATTATACACTTATTTATTTATAAATATATTATACATTTACTTACATACATTTACGAAAAAAGAAAGTTTAATAAAAAAATAAATGCGAATGGCCATATCGTATTCTAAAAGCACATCAGTAAAAATTTTCCATTAAAATCTTTTAGAAAAATAAAAGTAACTAAATGATCATTTAAAGACTGTTATCAAAAATGTGTACATATTTTCAATAAAAATTCGTGTATGCGTACACTTTTGCCTTCAATAAAAGGAACGAAATAGTTAAGAATTTATACCAATGGATAATATACTCGACAAAATCACTAGTCTACGGCTAAGGTCTTTTAGAAAGAAACTTGGTTTCTAGCACGTGACTTTCTACATGTATAAGTCTTCTTTCTAAATGCCCAATTTCGCTTGACTGGATTGATTTCAGAAGGTAATACCACTCTTTTCCGTACTTTAGAGTCACTTAATGGCACTCGTTCTCGTTCGATTGATTGATTAGGACAATCTTTCTGCTTCCAAATGTTCTGTCATTTTTTATAAGTGGTGGTAAATTTTCCTTTTTCTTTAGATTTTTTTTTCATTTGTTTCATGCTTGGCAATTTCACATACTTTAAGATGGGCATGTATTTTCCTTTCATTTGCGTAAAATAATCTCTTTACGTGAACAATTTTTGAAAGCAGTATTTTCCAAATAATTTTATGACGGTTTTTTTCTTTTCAATTTCATGCATTTATTGTAGATTGATTTTTCTCACAAAAATGTGCATTTTTTTTGTATAAAAATAAAACGTTTTTATGGATTATTTTCTTAGCTATTGATTAATCTTAAAAGTATATATTTGTCAATGTTTATTCTCAAATATTGCAAAAACGTCAGTCTCAGACTCCAGTTTAGACGGTTTTTATTGACTGCAAATTTCATCAGTCATTAGTTAATGGTGCATTGCATCGAATAATTAGCATTTTTTTCAAATAATATTATTGAATGTTTTGTTTGTTTTAAGATCTGCATATAATGGCCTAATGGTCATCACCTGCCACGGCATAACCTTCCCCTTAAGAAGTGCGTCCCATCATCGGAGGGTGGAGTCCAACCCCTACCTATTAGTGTACCCACCAAGGGTGAAGAGATCGAACCATCATACAGGAAGCACCTCATCCTCAGTTATGAGGTGCCAATTAGAATAAAAAGATATTGGATGAACAGCAAAAATTCTATTAAACCTACTGTTACAGTACAATGAATATAAGGAGAATCTAAATTAAATAAAGCGCAATAGTGATTTTAATTTGGTTAATCCAAACAAGCACACCATCTTGTAACAACCAAATAAAGATAATAGAAGTAAATTTATTTTATGTATACAATTAAAGCGCATTAAGCAAATAGAGGAAACTGATATTTTGTGATTTACTGTGAAAGCAGCCAATTATGATGCTTGGAGCATAGTCATAGCGTGGATCCGCGCTTTTGTAGATAGCTTGTTGACTTAAGTGTGTTATGATGTTCTCCAGGTAATTTTCTTTCGGTTTGAACATACAAATGATTGTGCTTCCTTCAACTTAGTAAAATACAATGTTTTCACCCAACGAAAAAAATTTCAAACCTACTGTTATTATTTAGATTACTATATTAAGCAATTATATTAAGTGTATGTTAAAGTGTTATACATTAAGTGTAAGTTAAACATTATCTCACATGTTCTCACCCAACGAAAAAATTTCAAAGCTACTGTTATTATTTAGCTTACTATATTAAGTAGTTATATTAAGTGTATGTCAAAGTGTTATGCATTAAATGTATGTTAAACGTTATCTCACGTGTTCACAACCAACGAAAAAAATTTCAAAGCCACTGTTATTATTCAGATTACTATATTAAGTAGTTATATTAAGTGTATGTTAAATGTTATCTCACGTGTTCACAACCAACGAAAAAAATTTCAAATCCACTATTATTATTTAGATTACTATATTAAGTGTTTGTCAAAGTGCTATGTATTAAGTGTATGTTAAACGTTATATTAAGTAATTGTGCCAAGTAGTTACCGTGTTAAGTAATATCAGTTCGTTTTTTACTTTACTCGACTTCAGACAAATACAAGTTTTTCCTCGCAATGCCGTTCTTGTAGCATGAACAATGACAAAAACGAATCTATAGAAGTGAATCCTCGATTACATTTTAAGAAACAATACCAAACTTCAAGAACGAACCCAAAAGGAGAGTGGAAAAACAGTGACCATAGGGTGACTTGAAGCATTTTTCGTAAGTGTTTTTAAAAGAAAATTGTCCAAAACGTCTTTTACTGTCTATTATCGTAGTTCTAGAAGCACATTAAAAAGAGAAAGATGAGACTTTCATTAACAATATAACGGATATGAAGCGCAAGAAAGAACATCGCATTACAATTTTCAAAGATAGATACGAAACACAGCAAAATATTTTATAGATTTTAAGATTGATACTTGCCTATGAAACAGAGCCCTGACGCTTTTTATAGTATTTTAATTTGCTACGTAAATAAAATAAGCAAATACTAATGGCTGATAAAGAATTTTAAGAATGTTTTATGAAACTATATACAGAATTTTCAAGAAATCACAATCAACAGTTTGATGAAGGCATTTTCTTTAAAAAGAAGTGCTTCAAATATTTTTATTTAAATAGAAAACGATGTGACCATCACAGAAATGAAGTAGAATTTTCCTTGCTCTTTTTTCTCATCAAAACTCGTATGAGACCGAAGCCGCTGGATTCACTTTCAAAAAGAAGTCAGTTTATGAGTTTCAGCCGTTCGATAAACTACTGCCATTAAAACTCACCAAAAGTGCCATTGAGAACGTGATCTGCATATCAAATATAAAATTTAGTGGATAGCTACATTTATTTTTAAAAGCCTTTTAAACAGTTTTGTCAATACGTAAAACGTTTTCAAATGCTACAATCAGTGTATTAAAATATATTCAAAATAGCTCTCATTGTTACACATTTTTGTAGTGTCGTAATGCTTTGTTGAATTTTGTTGCAAAGTTTCAATAATTTATTAAAAGTTGGAAGGAATTGCGTTGAAAAATATCATATCTTGTAAAACCTTTACAAATTTTAATAAGGAAATGTTTTAATGTACAGCAAAACACACAAAAATATTTTCTATAGACCTTAGAATTACGTTCCTTCAATATTTGTTGATTAACGAGATGTTGATCCTTCTGTTATTGATTAAAAGACGCTTAAGATAGAAGCATGTGTTATGCTATTATCATTTATAACATTGAAATATTTAACGGAGCAAATCAAATTAGAATATGTGGGATTCCTTGTAAGATTTACATTTGTGAAGGAAAGATATATCTTGTTGCGGAAAAGCCTTTCTGCATTTTTTACTATACCCAGCAAAAAAAGCAAAGAAAAGAAAACCATTTTCATCGAAAAATGCATGAATTTCGGGGACCAAATGCTTCAAGTATTCTCTGAAATAAGTAAGACTTTTGTATATCCGATTCCAAGAGGAAATATCAGAAAAATAATCATTTACCCTTAGCCACAAAGAGTACATAACGCTGGAAAAAACACTCGATTCCATGAAAAATGAAAAAAAAATGTATATAAGCTATCATGTAGCCCGATATCTGGTTATATAAAATGACTGCTGCACATAATCTGTATTTTGAATTAAAATCATTCCTTATGAAAGACAAATCTTTGTCAGAGAGGTCTTAATTCAGAACCGTGATTGTCAATGCCGTTCCAGTATCAGACACATTCTACATATTAAGTTTCTAATTCTATAAATGAAGAAAAAAACAATTTTTTTGTTTTATTAGTCGTTCTATGATTTTTTTTGTCGTTTACTCTGTTCTGAGTAACTTTTGTTCCTACTAAATATTTAGAAACTGAAAATTATTAACAATTCAGCGAAGCTTATGACTGACTTGAAATTAGTAATTTAATATTCTCAGGTGCCTTCCAAAGTCATATATATCAATGTAATTTATATTCCTTGAGATAAATATAAATTCTATTATATATATATATATATATGACATTTCTGCAAAAAAATATTGACCACTCTTAAGCCAGAGAATACCTTCCATGGCGGCACAAATGAACAATTGTTGCGAAATATAGATCCTTCCCATGTATCTACCACTTTTACTGAATTTCTCTCTATCATATATATTTTGGAAACTTTTTGTCAGCCAACTGATACCAACATTTTTCACGAAACTACAGAACATAACATAACATAACATAAAAAATTTCGTTAATTTATGTCTTTGCATTCATGGGCTATTGCGTTTATATGCGCGTGAAAATGAAGATCAGATAGTCAACCTTTTATCAGATATTTTCAACATTTGATAGATAATGGTATTAAGTTAGTTACACTTATACACTTATCATATATATATAATGGATACTAGACAAATGTATTATAGTATCTACCTATGTCTTTGCGTTTTGTAATTATGGATCTCATTTGTACTTGAATGGCCTGAGAGACAAACATCTCATGAATGTTGCTAGTTCAAAATTTTATAGAAATATATAAATCTGGGAGTTATTCTATTAGCTCAAATTTCAGTCATGCTACTGAAAGTTTTTTTTTAATTATCGCATTCAGACAGATATAATGATCAAAATAGTTTTTCCGGGTTCACAGGGATGTGAAACGTAGAAATTCTTTAAAAAACGAATTTGAATATATTGATGTTCCTAATACTTTTTCTATACTTCGTATGTGTGAATGGAAAAATGATTCCTTTATAAAGATAATGATTAATTTAAAAAGATTCATTTATAAAGGTAATGATTAATTTTAAAAGATTCATTTATAAAGATAATGATTCATTTAAAAAGATTCAATTATAAATATAAAAATTCATTTATAAAGATAATGAATCATTTAAAAAGATTCATTTATAAAGATAAAGATTCATTTAAAAAGATTCCTTTATAAAGATAAAGATTCATTTATAAAGATAATGATTCATTTATAAAAATAATAATTCATTTATAAAGATAATGATAAACAGATTCATTTATAATGATTCATTTATAAACAGATTAATTATTTAAGCATAAATAGATTTCCATCCTTGATAGATGATCCGCATATACTGGCATAGCAGTTTATAAGATAAATAATTTATCTCGCATTTAATAACATGCAAATCTTAAAATATTAAATATTCTTTCGATTAAATAATATAAAGTTTTCAAAAAACTATTATTTATTCAAATGTATCTGATTTTCAGCCAGTTTTTTAAAGTTATATTTTAATAAACGGATCATAAACATTATAGAAATTTTTACTTTTAAAATATTTTAAAATCAACTGAGATTGATATGATGAATTTTGAAGGTGCTTTCTGAAAGAAAAAAAATTACAATAAATTCCATCCGTTCCTTATGGGAACTACTTACTTATGGGGACTAATTCAAAACTAAATAAAAAATACGGTGGTTATGGAAGCATTTCCCAAATATTCTTACTATTTTCCAACACACATTTTCAATTCCAGTATTATTCCATCTCATTTGTTGGGTTAAAAGAATCTTAACTTTGAAAACGAATTTTGGTTTGGAGAAAAAGGACCTTAGAAATCTTTACCGGAATCAATTCCTGGTCATCAATGAGCAATTTTAGAGAAAATGTATTCGAAATGGCAAAAGGGATTTGACTCTGAAATCTGCATTAAATCGTGGTATCAATTTCAGAATTACTTACAGCTTTTTAAAGATTGTATTTTATATAATGAGGCCGATTCCCTCCTATCAGGCAATGAAAAAAATCATTAGAAGGTCTGATAGGTGCAGGCATATTTAGACTTAAGTACTTGAATGTCTTATAAAGGTCCAAATTTTTCTTTCATGTAGCTTTGATTGCTCTTAGCATTCCTTTGTACTTTTAAATTTCTCGGAAGAACGGAAAACATAACTGATATACTTTCCTTCCCGAAAAAGGTAAAAAATATTTCTTAGAAGTTACAGATATCGCATTGGGAAGTTACAGTGTAATATAATAAATAGTGTGAAAATTTACAAAAACTAATAAAAATATTAATAAATAAGAAAATAAATCATCATATAAATTATACATGCATCATCTTTCAAATTCCTAGAACGTATCACTGTCATCAACAAAATTCTGCTATTTTATAAATATTTTCCTTTGTTATGTATTTTAACAGAAGCTAGATTTAATTAGCTGAGATGACTCATTAAACTAATTTTAGAAATAATATGCTGTTCCAGCTGATTAAAGTAGCAAATCACAATTTGTATGTATGTGCCGGCTTTCTGGCACAAAGGTAGGGTGTCTTCCTCGTGTTCTGGGAGTCCTGGTTTGAGCATGGTTGTAATTCTGAGTGCTATCTGTGAGATGCGTGAATATGAACCCCAGTAAAACGGGACTGTGCAGACAAATGTGATGAGCGTGCAGATAAGTCGTATTCTTGGCCTTAGTTGGCGCTACTTCAAAAACATGGGACGCTCCTTTCGGCTTAAATCCACTGCGGTATCAGCAGGAGGCTTGTCCATGGCAAGTGACATAAGTAATAACAACAAATTGTATGTTAGAATATACTGGTGCACATTTGTAATACAAGTGTGGGAAAATCTTACTTTAGCATAGTAGCTGAATACAAAGCATTTATTTGCTTAATTTTTTTAAAGACCCAGATAAGAATATAGAAAAACAAAAACTGACTCGCTCACATTATGAAAGAGAGATTGAGAGGGATAAAAAATACTCATAGAATGCGCTTTAGGGTCACATATTTTCAAGAGTCCTTAAAGTAAAGAGATTAAGAACTTTGATGAATTTGATTTGAATGACTATTAAGTGTAGGAAAGTTTAGAGTGTATATCTGTAGATTTAAGGTTCCTTGAAAAATCCTATAAAAACATGACGAAAATATTTCGATATGTAATTGAAAAAAGGCATAAAAATATCAATGTTTCTCTCTTTATTAAAAAATATTCTTTCTGCTTTTATCATCTCTTTTATTTACTGATTTCAATCAAATGAAGTGTTTTATCCTCCATCAATGAAGTAAAATAAAATAAATAAGGAATATGTGTATGGTCGAATTAATAAACTTACAAACCAGTTTCATGATAATAATATAATAAATTAACGAATGTTCTATCTATATCTCCTTTTTTGTACCTTTCTTGTCAATTAATTATATTCATATAAATTTCGAACAGAAATTAATGATTTCAAACTAACCCCTCATGATATCACCAACTTGCCTCAAATTTTATTTGTGAGAAAATATTTTTAATTCTTTGTTTAGCGAATAACTATAAAGAATGTATCCTTCTGTAGCATCCGAATCAAAATGAATGATCCGACAAAATGAATAGTAATTTCCTATTCGGTTGCTAGCACATAATACCCCCTATTATGAAAAGTTCATTCGTCAAATTAAATAATGGGGCACCGATGTGGCTTAGATATTTATTATCGCATCTTCACAAAATGAATATCGATAGAAATGTCTCAGACAGACAGATTTGTTTGGATAGATACATTGATTAGCTGGGCTAATCAACATGGTTAATTAGTTAGTATCCAGAAATTTTCCTATTAAGCCTAGTAGTTTTTTATTCTCTTAATTAGTAGTTCGTCAGGAAAATAGCCACCGAAACTTATTGTAATTGTCTAATAAAAATTTCAAGAGTTATAAAGATTTTAAAAAAATGGAACGTCCAATGTTAAAGGAATCATAAGCACTTTGGGTGGTTTATTGGAAATTATATTATATATTTCTTAATTATATTTTAATTTGATTAACTTAAATTTGCTACTCAAATGTATGAGATGAATCTTTAGATAGATAGATAGATAGATAGATAGATAGATAGATAGATAGATAGATAGATAGATAGATA
>JAOUZG010022948.1:4274434-4288728 GCA_026289955.1 Argiope argentata
ATAGATAGATAGATAGATAGATAGATAGATAGATAGATAGATAGATAAGCATGTTCGCTATTTTATTTTTATCCTGAAACAAGTAAGTACGTTAGTGTAACTCAAAGAAATTAAATAATATAATCTTACTTAAAAAACTGCCAACCATTTACCACAAAAATGAAGGACCAATCAACCACATATCTTATAAAATACTTTGAGACTTAACGAAATGTTAGCAAAAACGCCTTATATTAATTGGAATTTGGAAAGGAATATTCATGCTAAATATCAACCTCATTCATGCATAATTAGTTATTTATTATCTTAATTAAATGTTTTAAAACATGTGCATTTTTTAATTTAAGTAATCTAAAATTTGCTTTACATATGTTGCTTAATAGATTAGCTCATTCAGACTAAATTTTAGGCGAATAAAATTAATTATAATTCAACAACTACTACGAATTGAGATCAAACTTTAAAACGCATATATAAAATAATATACCAGCTTGAATTATTAAAAATCTTGATTTCCATGATGAGAAAATACAGGGATGTAATAAATTAACTATGTTCATTAAATCAGTTAATCAAGATGAGGTCATACCTAATAAGTTACATAGATGTCCTATTATTTTTGTTGGCAACAGTAAGCGAAAATACCTCGAATATATGAACCGTCATTAGCCTTGGGACTTTTCAACAGACATATGCCTTCCAGCGAAAGAAGATCCTATTTAATAATGATTTCACTTCTTAATCTCATATTTCAACCCTTTCAAGGAAAGAATCTGATGAGATATATCTACGCAGGAGTATCATAATTTTGCATAAAAATTTCAGATATATTGGACGATCGCTGTAGAGTAAGAACCTGATTCCAACTGGCTGTCATATTCTAAAGCGTAATCCCTCCTTTAGGATGTACGTCCAATCATGAAAATGTCGGAAACTCTAAACCACAATTTTAATGTACTCACCTAGTGATGTGCGCATCATCTTTCATACCTCAATCTATTTGCAATAAATTTAGCTTTCAATATCAGTGTTAATTCTGTCTCCTGAGTTAACCTCCAATAAACTACTATTTTCTTAGAAGTTCAAATTGTGGATAGCATAAAAAGCTGTTCATAAAAATTGTTTAAAATATAAATTAATAAATAATAAATATAAAAAATATTACTGCAAAATAAAAATTTAAGAAGGGCAAAATTTACTAAAGGTCTATTTTTTTCCAGGCTGATTTTCTTTTGAAGCATTACAAAAAACGAATATATTTTTAACAGCAGAAGTATACAAACTTCATACCTCAAACCCCCCAAAAATTGCAACAAATTTTGCTTTCAATCTCAGTATTAATTATCTCTCCTGAGTTAACCTTCAATAAACTACTATTTTCTTAGAAGTTCAAATCGTGAATAGCATAAGAAGGTGTTCATAAAAAATGTTTAAAATATGAATTAATAAATAATAAATATAAAAAAAAGATTATTGCAAAATAAAAATTTACGAAAGTCGAAATTTACTAAAGGTCTATTCTTATCCTGGCTGATTTTCTTTGGAAGTATTATCAAAAATGAATATATTTTTAACTGCAGAAGTATACGAACTTCTGCATCAAGTTTTTTTTAAAATCACTGATACTTATATGAAGTGATTATATTAATTTTACTAAATAACTAATAAAATATTATTATTTGCCTTTACTTAATAAAATATCACACTTTTTATTCAATAGACATTAAATAAATCTTAATTTTTTTATTATTGAGAAAAATAACTTTTTCACATAAAACATGATTTTGAGTTATGAATAGCGTTGACTGAATGCATGCATCATTTGAGAAAGATTAATTACCAAACTTTAATTTTTATTTTAAACTGGAGCAATATTTAGCAATTCTTTCTGGTTAGATCCTTATTAATCCACTGTAGAGGATTCTTTTTGTTGAACAAGATAATCATAGCATGTAGTAAAGCGAACACCTAAACGTTTAAGATCATTATTCAAGTGTTTTTTCTAAATGAAAAATCTTTGAAAGTAACATAAAAAAGGATTGAATTTGAAAAATTGTGAGATTTTATCAGCTATTTCTATTAATAAAAAAAATTTCTTATCTCAGAAAAATGCATTTCCATTTCTAAAACATATTCAAGAATAATCATTGTGTAGATAGTAAACATTTTCCTTTGACGTTAAGATTAAATCACTTAAACTCCGTGCTAGTAATTTATTACTGAGCAATTTAAATTTTAAACAACTCTGATTATTTAAGTAGTAATTTGCTAAGATGACGCTGATGGCATTATTTGACACTCCATATGTGTTAATTAGGACTTATTTGATATGCAATCATATATGCATTTACTCTTACGTAGGATCTTGTTTGTAGTGTCTTACAGCGATTTAATTGAAATATAGGTAACTACTCCATATACTGTAATTAATATACAAATATTATTAAATTATGCAATTATAGAAGATGATACATATACACTGGTGGACAAGATTAAGAGACTGAAGGCATTTTACCGAATATCTTGAGAAATACTGGATAAAAATAAATGAAATTTGGTATGGATATAACTTACAGTATGAAAATAATGTATGCAAAGCAAAATTTAATGTGCCATTCATCGGTAAGAGTTATTGTCGGCAGTCCAATGTGAACCAAACTTCATGATGAATGATGGCAATAAAAGTGAGACTTGTATGGTATGTAGTCATCTCTGACAGATAAACAGCATGCACAACGATTATGCAGGATGTTAATCAGAAAGTTAAGGAGTGTTTGTGTAAGATCCTCGCACTCTTCCACCAGAGAAGTTTTTATCTCCGGAATGGTTCTGGTTGGAAGTTGGCCCATCGTAATAGCCCTTCCAAGAGCATCCCAAGCATGTTCAATGGGGTTAAGGTCAGCAGCTTTGGCTGTCCAATCCATTCGATGAATATCTTCGCTTTCCGATACTTCTCAACCAGAGCAGCTTTATGTGATCGAGCATTGCCGTCCATAAAAATGAATTCAGGGCTTACAGCACCCCTGAAAAGACGAACATAGGATTATAGGATCTCCTGCATGTACCTCTGGGCATTCAAGGAACCAATGTCAAAAACATGTAGTAGTGTGCGGGTACCTTGAATGATCGCTGCTCAAACCATCAGTCCTCCACCAGCATAATGGGCCTGGTACTCGATACCATCCCAGTAGCATCATTCCATTATGTTACTGGGATGATATCGAGTACCAGGCTTCCTCCATATGAATATTGGCCGAGAGTCCCGTTGTAGATTTATCTCAGCGTTGGTGCTGTCTGCACCATTGCACACGCTCTCTTTTGTGGGAAGGAGTGAGTGGGATGCAAATAGCGTGCTTCCTGGCATATAGCCCTCTGTCACCAAGCCTCCTGGCAACCATCTTCCTTGAAACTAATTTTCCTGTTACAGCAACGAGGTTCCTAGACAGATGTGCCACTCTACATGTCCTCTGAAGCTTGGCTGTAAGTAACAATATTGGTCTTCATTGGGTGTTGTTGCTCTCGGATGACGTTGTCCTGGTCTTCTGGACACTATCCCACTGTTTCTAAACTGACTCCACAAATTCGAAACAACGCTTGGAATTACATTCAATTTCCTGGCAACCTGAGCTTGGGACTATTCTGCCTCAAGTCTAGCAACAATTCCAAACCTCATACGTTAGTGTAAACGATGATTTTCACTCATTTCATAAAAAAATCAACAAAAAATAGCAAGATTATTCAAGAAACACAATGCAAATCGCTACTGAGTTGTAGAGTGGAATGAGTTAAGCAGTTGTCTGCCGACTTTTATACACCCTTCTGTCTTTGTAACGCCCACAAAAATACGTAACACATATCTCAGTAACGCCAGGGCCATAATGCCATTATAAAGCAACCAACTGTCCAGGTTTTATGGGATATTTTCTGAGAAATGTGTACTGATTGTAGAATGAAATAAGATACTATGTGCTTGATAGTTTTCTTATTACATTATTTTGTAATTTTGAGATGTAAAATAAATCCATATTTTATCTTTTATGTCTGATTTAATAATTTTTGTAAGGATTTTCACAATTTCAAAAATTAAAAATTTCGCACAGTCACTATTTCTTTCATTTTCTTACAATTTTGTGAAACTAGCAGATTTATAACAAACGGATGCAAAGCTTCTTAAAATATTTTTCGAATTCTTTTTCCATTATTTTAACATTTTCTTTCTCTGTGCAGATGCCGAGGAACCAATTTATTTTTCGAAACATTAGATTTACTTTTTTGTTACGTCTCTTCACTCATCGTTAAAATTTTTGTTGTATCATTAAAATTGAAAATGACTTCGACCTTTCCGTCATAACACTTCTTTTTGTAATAAAGAAGCTTAAAAATCATATGTGTTGTTTTTTCTATTTCATTATGTCGAACTCTTTGAGAAGGATTTCTGTTTTCCTCATACACTAAGCATGGGAACTTTTGATTCTATAATGATGTATACAGCAAAATTAAAAACTATTCGTCAGCTATTCTTTGATAAAGGAGAGTGTTGCTTTTTTAAATAAAGGATTACTGCAATGGTTATAAAACTGTGACTTCTAGATTCTTAAGGATTCTATTTAAAACCTGATGCTTTGCAGATAAAAGTTATCATAATGTTGTTGAAAGGGATGTATTTTTGGTTTCCGTGATCTGAAATTAGTTTAGTACTACATAATAGTATAATTACTGAAATAATCATAATTAGAACAAGTGCTGATGGAAATGTCATAATTATCATAATTATTTAATGAATTAGTTCTTTTTATTAAATTTTCGTAGAGTGGCATCGAGTTTTTTCAGCATAATTAAAAGTTTTCTTTGGAAAATATGCATGCATTACTAATTTTTATCCTAGAAATGTAACATCTTAAAAATATTTTTTTTAATTAGAGAAGCTTTACGGAACTTTTTTAATGAAAATACATTTTTTGCATTAACACAGAGAAATGAACGTTTTTTTAGTCTTCTTACTTTTTAAATTTAGCTTTGTTCCATTTAATGTTGATTTCTGTTTAATTCATTTTTAATGCATTTAAAACAAAGTTATTCTAAATAAAATAAAAAATAAATGATAAAATACATATTATATTTGAATTTTTTAGCACTTTGTTCTTTTATATATTTTTTTATTTTTTTTAACAATTTATTCATCTACAAGTATTCTAAGCTTCTTAGCCAAATATATAAAAAATAAGTTTGGTGATAAAGCATTTCTTATTTGAAATATCTGGATTAGTATTTTTCGTCATACTTAGCAAAACTTCTTCCCAAAACAAATCATTGCAGATTTAAATATGATAATAAAATTCTGTCTCTTAACTGTTCTTCTTATTTAGTTATTTTTTTTGCTACGTTTTTATAGAGGAAACTATGTTTTGTAAATAATGGTAAGAGATGTTCATTATATCATTTAAATCATTTAAACCTAACTGTTTAGAGAAAATGGGATCATTGGAGGGAAAACTAAGTAAATTATTTCATTTCTTTTTTTGTTGTAGTAGCTGAATAAAAATGGCTAGAAGAATATTATCAAGTAGATTATTTTGAAGTATATACATTGCATAAAATTAACATTTAGATGTTATATTAACAGTTATTCCTGCATTTCAGCTTCTGTCCAATCCATAAACATGAAGTAAATACATTCTAAAAATTAGCTATTTAAAATCTTGTCACACATTTCTAATTACAGTCTCTTAGAGACAACACATAATTTAAGATTAAATAATCAGTATTTTATGCTTTAAATGGGCTTTTTGTACTTGTAAGAAAAGCTATTCTATTCTCCTTGAAGAATCCTTCTGATTCATGCATGATTCCAATTCCAATCCAAATATGAGAAATCCACAAAAGAATATGACAAACGCCTGCTTTAAAAATATAAAATATATTATTTGTTACAATATGAGTTATTTGAGGCACTAAAAATTGGTATTTAATTCACCATTATATTTCACAAATGAAATTTTACATTGTCCTCATTTTTTCACTGTATTTCCTGGATCCGCTTAGCCAAGGATGGGATTTGAGCCAAAAGCTCTCAAACCAAACCAAACCAATCCAATCACATTATTCTCATTTTTAACTTACATTCTTTTGAAAGGGAAATATAAAATTTTATAAAGGCTTTTCGACAAATATTTATAAATTTTCTTATAAAGCCCTTTTAACTTGCTGCGTATGTTGATACACAAAAAAAAGTAAATATATATTTCCATTATTTTGAATGAGAGAGTCATGACAGAAAATGAGAATTGGGACTAAAGACATAAATACATTCAGATTAAAGTATACAGTAAAAGAAAGGCTTTTTACGAATCCTTTTATTGACATTTAGAAGACAATTTACGATGAAAGAATTAGAAGTGCATGAGTTTTTAACAAATGGATAATTTCAGCTATTAACTTTTGTATTCAGTATAATCTAATACTATTTAAAACAGCACATGCCCATTAGCAGTTAACAAGGCAATAAGATTATCCAGTGTTTTCCTCTTTCGGCAATTCAATTTCTTTTTAAATATACGCAGATGATGTACAGTTTTAGCTGCCTATTTACTGAATCTCTTCATGTTGTTTACATTGATTTCATTATATCATACATGTTGAACAAGCAGCCATTCATGCTTCATTTTTTGTTTTCTTTTGTACTAGTTTGACTTGTTTTACTGGTCCTTTAATGATTAAAAATTATTCATTCTGCCACTAATGTCCCTCAACTAGTTTTCTCAATTTATAAATATTCGTAGTCTTCAGAATATGTTCATTTTCTTTGTCTCTCAAACCATTCGCTTCTTCAATTTTTCAATACTTAAAGTCCTACAGAGCTTATGAAAATATGACTATATTTAAAATAAGCAGATGTATTCTCGAAGTTATTGTATCAACGCCTTTCGGAAACATCCTTTATGTTTTTTTTCTGTGTTTTTATTCACTTCCTTTTTCCTCATTATTCGAATGCTTTATTTAGAAAAACGCGATAGTTTTTGAAGACATTTCTAGAAATTGTTTCTGTTACAGTTTCAAAAGGACTTTCCGATGATCTTGCGTCAAGGAAGACATCGCTTTTTTTAGAGAATTCTTGGGAAAGAAGCTTGTGGCATACGCTATACAATGGTAGTAGCTACTCTCTCTCTCTCTCTCTCTGTGTGTGTGTGTGTGTGTGCGTGTGCGTGTTTGTGCGTGCGCGCGTTTGTGTTTGTGCGTGTGTGCGTGTGCGTGCGTGCGCGCGTTTGTGTGTTTGTGTGTGTGTGTAATTTTTTAAATACAAAATTAAAAATGATAAAAATCTTTCAACTATCCTTTTGAAATAAATTTCATAAAAAGATATGAAAATCCACTCCTTAAAACTTATTTATAATTCACAAATTATGACCAAAGTTAAATATACTCTTTAAATGCAAATCATATTAAGAAGGTGAGTTGAAAGACCTTTTAAAGTAAGCAAATAAATTTTATTTATGTTGAAATTAAAAAAAATCCTTTTTAAAAATCTCATTATGTAAATTGAAATAGCAATTATGACTGTTAATTCGCATTAGCATGTTAATAAGATTGTAAATAAGTCAGATGAATTTATTCCATAATTTATATTAAGATTAAAAACTAACTAAACTGAAATGAGAAAAGAAATTAATTTTATTTAAAGGTATTAACTATTAATGTGTTTTTTTAAATATTCAACTTTAGTATTCAATTACTCAAAATAAATTGAAAACTGAAATGCTATTATACTAATATTCTACAAGTCCTTAATATTTTGCTGCTCTTCCCCGAAGTAATGATGGCCTTTAGAATTATTATTCACACATTTAAATTTTAAACTTCATTGGGGTTAAGGTTTCATGAATGAAATCATATTTTCTTTAGAATTATTAATTAATGATATCATACACTATAGCATCTTGGGAATACCATGTAAAAAATTTATCGCAGTAATTAGGGTTTTTACCTTATATCTATGATGAAATTTCTAATTTTATTTCCTATATAAATTTTAAATGTAATTCCCTATAACTTTTTGTAATCGTCTAATTTCTTGATCAAATAAAGATATTTTTTACTTCTTTTTTTTCTTAATTATTATTTTCATTACTTTACCTTCTTTGAAAAATATAAAGAAAAGCTGCTCAGCTTCTCTAATATATATAAATTTACAAAATTCAAGTGCATAAATTTTCTTTTTCGGTTATCAAATAAATATACAATTCGACATATTTAATTATTTACATATTCGATCGATATATCTTTGTTTTTAATTTCTACGATAAAATATCAGGGACATAAAATCTTTAGAAGTGACGTGAAATTTTTAAAATGAATAAAAGGAAAAAAATCATTTAATTGATTGCAAAGTGGGTTTTCAGAGAAAAATATTAAATTCATTTTAACTTAAAAACTTTTTTAACGTATGATATTCTGAAAATTTCTTGAAATATTTTCTTGCTCAAAAGCAAATAATCCTCCCTTATAACACAAACTTTTTTTCTTACTTAAATAATCTATATTTAGTTTACTTATGATTTTATTCAATTCGAAACTTTTACAACGATATATCTGCTTGGAATATACAAATTCTGCTTGAATTCGACTTTTAAAAAAATGATGATTTTACCAAAGATTTCGAAAAGAATCTTTTATCTCATTGAATTTCAGTGCTACATTAATGAATCACAATTTCATTGAAACCTAATTGCACTTACAGCACAATCGCTCAAATGAAATATTAAAAATAATGATAAATTTGATGACAAATCGTTGAGGAAATAATTGTTTCCAGATGCTTCAACATTTAATTCCATAATTGTAAATTCACAAAACTGAAATGGTGAAAAGTAGTTGCAAAAGTATTTGAAGCACGCATTCTAGGTAAATTGGATATGCATAATATATTTACGTGTTCCTTAATCAATCTATTTATTAATATTAACTATCGATGATTTGTTCATTAAATAATCAATTTATTGATTAATAATATTGATCATTTATTCATTAAATAATCAATTGATTTATTAATTTTAACTATTGACAATTTATTTATTAAATATTCAATATATTTATTAATATTATTTATTGATAATTTATTCATTAAATAATCAATCTATTGATTAATATTAACTATTGGTCATTTATTCATTAAATAAAATGAATCAATTCATTGATTAATGATAAAACATGTCTTGATTCATTACTATATTTTAATATAATTAATTCTTATAAATATATATTAATTAATTTATGCTTTATACTATGCAGATATTTGTATGCAAAGTTTGTTTAAACTCATGTCAGGTTTGGAAACTGCAAATCTCTTATATAAACTATGAAAGTATATGTTGTTTCAGATCAACAGTGCCAAATAAAAAATTAAATTAATGTGAATTTCAAAAACACTTTAATGTGTACATTTTAAGAAATACATTGTTTCTTATTTTACATAAATATGGATTCAGTTTTAGAAAGATATGGTGATTATTTTCATTATGATAATTCATTTAATTTTAATATCACAGAATTTTCATTCAAATCTTTTGTTCATCGAAAAACACAAAGAAAAAAGAAATTGTATGACAAAACAAAACTTGTACTCCTCCTTTTTCATTGAAAGATAGTGTAAGCCATTTTTTGAGAGATCGCTATTTCTTAAATTTTAAATTAAATTCTTAGGAACAATAGGGTTTCGTTTTCATCTAAAATAAAATTTTTGAATGTAGGTAGTGGAAATTAAATGAAAGAGGGCTTCAAGATTTTTCAGTTCTCGTGCATTTGGTTGGAGTATTAGGATATTTTATTTTCATATTTAAATTTATTATCTGCGGCAAGTATGGCATATAAGGGAAAAAAGAAAATTTTATGAAGTAACCAATTTTTAATCAACTTAAAATGCTTACCCGCAAGTATTAGATTCTATACAAAATGATGTTTGATGAATTTGAAAGAAAATTATTGCATTGTTATTAAATATTATCGCATTGGTATAATTTATAAAAATCATCATGAAAATACAATACCCTGATACAAATTGAGGTTTATAATACTTTGCTACTTTATTTTCATCATTTTTAAATCTCAATATATATGCTCATATTGAACATGAAAAAACCCTTTATAGATGATGAAATCAAATTTTAAAAAAATCTACTTCAAATTGACGTAATCTAGACGAAACTTATACTTATAAATGCAATCAGTAAAATTGTTCATGCTGATTATGATATCCTTTATTTTAATCTTCTTGCTCAATTTCAATTCTAAATATTTGAGTGTAGCAAACCCAGTAAATATATCAAGTAACTTGTCGCTTAAGGCGGCTAGTTAGTAATAAATCCAGTCATTAAACATTCGAATGAAACTGTCTGAAAAATTAAAGTGTAGAAGATCCGACAGATTAGAACCAGCAGGATGTAAAATTCTAACAGACAAGTAGTCAAAGTTCAGGAACTCAGGATAAAAAATTGAATGGTGTAAAAATTTGTAAAGAATTAATAATGGAAAGATACTGGAAATCTGTATATTGTATTATTGTAAATCATCTCAGAGAATTACGCCATAATTTGGTATATACACATTAACTGTATGTATAAATAATTAAGAGTTCATTTAACGTAATTTCTGATAAATTATTGTATGGTGAGATTTTTTTGTTAGTTCCTTTCAAAAGGCATTTCATTTCTATTCAATAGCTCTTTGAAACAAAGAATAAAAAACATTTGAACTCTTTAAAATACTTTTTCCTCAATTTCCATGCACAATTTGATATCTAACAAAAATTATATTTATGTGCATTATATTTAGCAAAATTGCTATTAATTATAATGAAAAATTAATACCCACTCATTATTTATTTTTTTGAACTCCATGAATAATAATTCTCTGATAAAAATAAGTTGAAAAAATATTGTTTCATGCATTTGTTTAGATATATACCATTTTATGTTCGCATAATTTTAGAAAAGAAATACTCCTCTAATGTTTGGATAATAGAGAAGTACACGCTAATTGCATTCACTAAAATATTAAAAAATGGATCCTTAAATTATTTTTTATATTTAGTATTTTTTTTTTTTGTATTTCTAAATTTGTATTTAGAGTTGTTGAGTTTTCTGTAGAAATAGCTTCACTGTACCAAAAAAAACGAAAAAAAAATAGTAACATTCCATTTTCTCAGCAGCAAAAGCAAGAGAATCTTTTGATCAACTAAAAGATATTTTTATGGAAAAATACTTCTATTTTTATGGAAAAATACTTCTAAAATTAAAACATCTAGAACAAATTTTAATAATGTACCCAAACAACAAATTTTAATAATATTAAAGTAATAGTAATAGTAATATAATTCTTCATCTAGATATATACCATTTTATATTCGTATAATTTTCTCCCTATTATTATTTCTTAAATGCTGAAACGTATGAATAATTTTGAATAAAAATTTCAAATAAACTCGGCGATCACATAAACATAATAAGTGTATATTTTAATAAAATTTTTAAAAAAACTATGCTATGTCGATCAAAAATATATGATCAAACATTTATCGCATTCAAAGAATAAAAATGTAGCAGATAAGAATATATTCCTTTGGATACTTCACTCCACAAAATCACCTGTCTTTACTACGAAATCCTTTTAGAGAGAGACTTGGTTTCTAGCGCGTGACTTTCTACATGTATATGTCTTCTTGCTAAATGTCCAATTACGCTTGATTGGATTGAGTTCAGAAGGTAATTCCGCTCTTTCCCATACTTTAGACTCCCTTAATGACACTCCTTCTTGTTCTATTGATTGATTAGAACCAATCTTCTGCTTTCAAATTTTCTGTCATTCTTCAAAGGGGGTGATTTTTTTTCTTTGAATTTCTTTCATTTATTTAATGTTTGATATTTATTATAATTTAAGATGGCCTTGGACTTTCTTTTCTTGATTGTATGATATAATCTCGACAATGATACTTTTATTTTATTTTGAGCCTTTTATCGATCAAATTTTATCAACTGATTTGTTAATTTTTATTTCATTTTTCATTCTTGCTTAATATTAATTCAGAAAAGCACGTTTTATTTCTATCTGTATAAAAGTAACTTTTTTTTTTACTTTTTATGCACAATGTTTTACAGTAAATAATTTATAAGCACATATTTTGTAGCACAATAAATATTTTAGTAGCCCATTTATTCTGTATATTTTCACTTATTCCCAAGATATTCTAGTTTGGAAATCAAAGATTTTTTCTTTGGTTAGTTGTTATTGGTTGCAAATTTTACCATATACAAAATGTTTGTATATTTCAAGTTTTATTTTTTCATTTAGAGTTAAGCGACACTTGATAAATATCAAAAGACATAGACTTTATCACCTTCCTTCCAACAACTGCAGTCATTCTTTAAACATTACTTTACTTGGCCTTAATATGAAGGTATACTATTTTATGACATTTGGAAAATTCAAAGCCTTCATTTTCATGCATATTTCTTTCAGATATGGAATATATCATTTTTTTTCATTTATCATATGACAGAGAAAGTAAGAGTATCGATTTCAAACGATTGAAAAAGCAGAAATTGTGTCTAAAAATATCGCAAATCTCAAAATTTCTATCACCTTAACCATTTTAAAAATATTAATATTAAATAACTGATTTCAACTAACTTTAAACTAAAACATAAATTATGGTAAATTAAAAAAATAATCGCATTTAAACAAAATCATAGACATTTTTCTACTTGTATTGAAATTATGGGCTTCAAAATCACATGTAAGCAAATTTTCTTAACTTTATCCTTATTTAATTTTCTCAAAGTTACTGTGAATGATTTAAGCATTCGAGGGTGGAGGACACATATTAGCCTCAAAAATATGGGCAAATACTCTACTTTAAAAATCGCCCGCCCGCAAACGGTTAAAGAAAAAAAAAAGATTACTTTAGAAATTTTAGTAAAAGTTTGAATATAAGAATGTACTTTAGTTTATAACGATTTATCCATACTCACTGCTGATAGCTTTTCAGACAATTTGCTTTTCACCAGAAATAAAGATCATCTTTGAATAATGTGATTCTATATCTGAAAATATAATACGATATGCAAAAAATAATCTCACAATTGAACTAATGCAAAAAATAATCTCACAATTCAGCGGTCCATAAATGTTTAAAAACGTTTAATTTAAAAATATCAAATAAATAATGTTTAAAGACAAAATATTTTTAATGCGTAACGTATAGCAATATAATTATAATTTTTGAACTTACGCAGGTTATTCTGACGGTTAATTAATCAGTGTTTTGAAAAACTGTTATCAGAATAGACACTTCCATGAAATTATATGCTGCATAAGAATTACAGAATTTATATGCTTTCACAATATTATTTTTACTTAATGTGCCACATCTTTTTAAAGTTGACTGAATTTGCCCGTAATTTTTTCCAGGTAATTAGAAAATGGCGATTATTTTTGAAAACAATTAATGACATGAAACTATGCTATTTTTAAATTTATTATAGTCAGGAATTATAATAAGTTTAACTATTTGTTGTCAGGAAACCAGAAATTATGCTCTTTATTTTCTTCAATTTTGTTCTTTTTAGAAATTATTTCGGAGAAAATTTAAACTGATATTTCAAACTAATAATTAAATGAGATTTATAGTTTGTTCCAGAATTAGCCAGTCGTAAACGAACTCCTTGCAAATAAAAGTATAAAAGTTGCTTTATGTATCTTTTCAAAGTGTAATTTATTGACTTTAGAACCGATTCCGAACAGCTACAGATGCTTATTGAATTAGTTGATCGTTGAGGGAGAGTGGGACATTATTATTTGTCTATAAAAGAGGATCACATTAAAACAACAAAAGTCAAAGAACCCATTACAAAAAAGTATAAAAGTTATTTGACGCATTTCAAAGTATAATTTATTGAATTTAAAGCAAATTTCCAACTGTGACAGGTATTCATTGAATTATCACATGGCTGTACGGGAGTCGAGTATTATTAGTCTATAAAAGAGGATCAAAGCAAAAAGAAGAGTCACTAATTTGCAAAATAATTTTTTCTGGCTCTAGGATGCAATATATTGACATAAACTATAGGAACGCATTTATTACTGAGCAAACTAATTTTTTTAACATTCTCTCTCTCTCTCTCTCTCTCTCTCTCTCTCTCTCTCTCTCTCTCTCTCTCTCTCTCTCTCTCTCTCTCTCTCTCTCTCTCTCTCTCTCTCTCTATATATATATATATATATATATATATATATATATATATATATAT
>JAOUZG010022948.1:4288828-4316170 GCA_026289955.1 Argiope argentata
ATATATATATATATATATATATATATATATATATATATATATATAATCAAGTTCAAGTAAATGTTTTCAAACTTGTAACGGATGACATTTGATGTTTATACAGTTTTTTCGAATATTAATTCATTATTTATAAATTAATTAAAAACTAACTTTTTAGCTTTATAATAGTTTTTTTATAGTATTTGCATTTCTTAGATTGGGATATCCTGGTAGTAGGGTGTTGGATTCGCATGCCTTGTGCTGTGAGTTTGAACTTTGTCGTTTCTGGTACTCAGGGGGTCTATACCCTCAGAAGTTTCTGCACCTGTTATTATTTAATAAAAAGTAACTGAAATAAAAAATTCTAATATCCGAATTAGGAATTGATTAATTTTTTATATTACTTGTTTATCTAGATAAAATGCCACGAAAGAAATAATTTAATTATTTATGCGAAAAATCTTGAACTGTCAAATGTTCAGCAGATAGAATGGTCAAACATAAGTATAAATAAAGGGTGTGCCATTCAAAATTGGAATATTTAGTTAAAAAGTTCAAGTAAGAGATTTTTTAGCCTTTTGTTTTGCCTTATGAAGGATCCATCAACTATATGTTCATTTTAATGGATGATAACAGTAAATGCTATAGTGCTCATCTTGGCGGAGCAGGATATTGACCGCTTGCAATGATTGATCATCATTGCAGTGGTTGATCATGATGCTCTATTCAGTACAGCATAAAGGGACCACTTAAGGAGAACACATTGGTGCTCAACTAATGCCTCCTATGATGATACAAAAGCCAAAAACTGCCTTTATGAAGTAACGTAAAATATAACCGTATAATCGACTTATCCTTTTTTTTCTGTATTCACTTCCAAGTCAATATTTAGTTATTTTAGTTCTAAGTAAAGACCGCAAACTTAACTAATAATGCTTTAAATTCAAATATTATTTTTTGTTTAAACTTTTAATTTCAAATATTGCTATTTTTTAACCATACCATATCGTACATCATACCATAAGAGCATTTGACAATCTTTTATACATTAAAAAGAAATAAAGAAACTTGTAAGACATCTTTTCCTCCTGCAGTTTGCATGCAAGATCACTTAGAAGCATCAATTCTAGTTGCAATCAAAAGCAGGATAAAAAGATAAAAAAGCTCTTAAGAAAAGTTGAAGATCTTTTAATATTTCCAAAGATACAGATGAAATAAAATAAAATGCATAATTATGAATTCTTTATATTTAATTCTTTTTATCCCTTCTTTTCTTTGAAAAATAACTATTTAATCAATATCTAAGCAGAAGCAAAATCACATTTCTTAAAGGTTCTTGAATAAAACAAAGCAATGTAGAGTAGGGGGGAATAAATAAAAAAAACAGTATTCAATGAAAAAATTAATTTATAACTGCGATTTTCGGAAATGTGCATTTTTGTTTTGATTTGAATTGATATTTTTGATGAAGTACTTCAAAGAAAAAAATGAAATTACAGAATTTATTAATAAAAGTATTTTTTATTAAAAGAAACAGATGTTTAATTTAAAAAGTGCTTTATGAATTTTATTTTTTCTTCTTTGCAAAAATACTATTTAATTTCTTAGAACGATATTTAAACCAAGAAATTCATTTAATTCCATAATTTATTTACTCCTGAAGAAATTTTCCTTTTAAAACTCAAAGTATTTATGTTACGCCCTATTAAAGTCTTATAAAGTCCAAGAAATATAATTTGGTTTGGTGAGAAAGTATGGATAAGGGATCCTTGTCATCTGAAAGTGGTCCAAAAGGAATTCCATAAAAAAAAAGATAATTTGTTGCTTTAAAATGGTACGTTTATGCAACTAAACAAAAAATTCAATAGTTTAAAGTTTCAAGGTGGAATATTGAAATATGGTAAGTTCGATTAAATTAAAATTACAAATCACACTCTTTAGTTCATACTTTTGGAGAATCACATTGCAACATCTTTAAATTTTACCTAAAAATATGACACTAATATATGTACGTAACATATTTTATTTATTTAATTCTAAATACTTTTTTCCACGTATTTTAATTTCGAAAAACCAAACGATTCTTCCGTAAATTTTCACTTTTCTTCAGCTCCCATAATTTGATAAATAAGAAAAAAATGTGGTAAATACGTTTTCAAAAATTCTTAAATTGTCCCTGATTATTCATATTCTTTTTTTCTCCATTTGACATCATTTCGGGATCTATGCCGCTTTACGAATAATATCTGAATAATGATTATGGCTTTTACTTAATTTAAATGTCCACGGGAAATTTCGAAGCGATTTTATATCATTTTAAAGAAATGTGGAGAATTCTCAGTAAATGTTTATTCGGCATAAACTATTTTCAACTCTTATAAAATATCTGCCCACATTCAACCAATTTACATTTTAAAAGCATTTTCTTCGATTCTAGTGAGTAAATTATTTCTGGGTATCGCATTTAGAATATAATTTCTTATATAGTAAATGTGATTCTTTAAAATAAATGTACATCTATATTTTCAATTATTAAATACACAAAAATCTCTAGGATTTTTAAAAATTTATATTCCTCTCTTTTCAAGGGTAAATGAATCAATTGTTTTCTTTTCTTGTTTTGATAATGTCACAGGGAGTCCGAAAAGTTTTGAACAGATTGTAAAAATATATTAAACAAAAATCTAAAGGTATAGAAATAAAATATTTTTAAATAATTACTTAAGAACTACTGAAATTAATACATTTCACTGTAAGATCCATTGATTGAGTATAGTACATCCAAACAATACTCAGTTTCAAGCTGTAAATTTTCAAGTGTTTGAGGGGTCATATATTAAATTGCAGCTGTTATATGCTACTTTAGACTATGCTAATTGATCCAAAGTATTTGATACTTGCAATATTCCACATTATAAAATGTAAAAGAAAGGTATTTAATTTTGAAAGTCATATAGTATGACTTTTAAGTGAAACTTTCCCATTAAGTCATCATCAGGTCATGCATAACGTCATATATTGGATTCTGAGAAAAACCAACATTTTAAAGAAAATAAATTTTTATTAACCGTGATGGTAATAAGTGGCATCTAAGAATTGACAATAGTCCTAATTATTCTTTTTTGTAAATTAATTATTTTGCATTTCAATTCAAATATTCTAATCAAAAATGTATTCTTTACTGATTTGTCTATCTATAAATTCTAGGACATCCATTAATTTTTATGTTATCTGTATATATAATTATACCAACGAGAAATAATTTATTTTAATTAATACATTACTTAAACACATCTGAGCATACCAAATAAACTTCTAAACTGTCTTAAGTCAATTAGTCGGGTTTTTATTTATTACCAGTTTTGAATCTCCAATGGTTAATTCGATGATTATCACGGCTGTTCACCAATTATTAAAAACTCTTAGAATTATTAGCACACTCTTGTAATTATAACCAAATGATTTTGTACTTCAATTCAAATCTTCTAATCAAAAATGTATTCTGTACTGATATGTCCATCTATAAGCACCTCTTAAAACAAAATACAAATCTGGCTTTAAACTTCTAATCAGTGGGTAAGGTACGAGCTAGAATCATGACGTGCTTGGAAAATTTAAAGATTCATGGAATTTCACGTGCGGAATAATCACCATTTCTCTACCCTCTTTGAATAGAACCTCTCACTTAATATCCTTGAAGCGTAAATACATCTTCTTATTTTCTAGATAAAGTCTGTAGTATTCCCTAGATGAGTGGCAACCACTTCACCTTTTAATTATATCCTTTCTTTTCTAAGTGAAATGCTTCAGAGTGAAGTGAAAGGGCTTCTTCTCATTCTTCAATGTTAAAAAGACTGAACAAGATACGGTGGAGGTATTCAAAAAGGGTTTTTGTGCAGTACGGAAAGAGAATTTTACACATCATGCCTTTAAAAAGTGCCGCTATTAGCAATTAGTAGGTGAAAGAGGGATTTCCTCGACCTTTTCTTTACTTTTAGCTCTTAATAGCTGAATAGTACGATATTATTCAGTCAATATCCCCACAATAAGTTTGCCATTAATATATTTCTTAATCTTATTTGTAATTATTTTTTCTTCATGTGTAAATATACTTATGTTAGCTGCTGTTAAACAGCATAAAGGCAAAATGAAATAATATATGTAGAGGAAATATATTCATCTAAGACTTTTTCCAAATAAAAATTAACTATTCAAAAATTTAAGACAAGTAATTTAAATATATATACATATTTGAAAATTTCTTTTAAATATTTTTTGCTTTAAGAAGAAAATTAATGTAGTTTTTCAAGTCCTCTTGGTTAGGTTATAACTATCAAAGAATCCACATCAATTAATTTACGTATAATAATGGGAAATATAAACGTGTTGATGCTACTTAGTGCACTTGCCATGGACAAGCCCCTTGCTGATACAACAGCAGATTTAAGCCGAAAGGAGCGTCTCTTGTATTTGAAGTAGCGCTAACTAGTGCCAAGAGTACGACTTAGCTACACTCTCACCACATTTGCTTGCACAGCCCCTTTTAATAGGGGGGGGGCTCAGTTACACATCTCACTGATAGCGCAGAGAACAACCAGTCCGCACCGGGACTCGAACCCGGGTCTCTCAGAGCACGAGGAAGACGCGCTACCTCTGTGCCAGAAAGCCGGCATACGAAAGCAACTTTTTAAAAAGACTTTAATGGGGTTTTTTATTTTAACTCCAAACAAACAAAGATTCTAAAATTAAATTTCATTATAACAGCAAACGAATAAAGAGAAACATGTTAATAACAAAATTTCATCTTGAATGGCATTATAATTTCTTATTAAGACATTCACTCTATTTATTGTCCAGTCTTAAATTTTATTGTTCAGTCTTAAAAAAACTGGACAATAAAATTTTTTCAATCTTTTTGATACTGTTTGTTTCGATTGTTGCCAAAAATTGCTGTCAAAACATTTAACCTTGAAATGACAATAAGGACGTACCTTATTATTACATAGCTTTGATGCAATCACCTCCATATAAAAATACATACATTTCTCCATTTCACCTTAGTTACAAGAATTTAAATATTTACATACTATATATAGGATTACTAATTCATGTCCCAAGTATGAGCTTATTGTATTTGGTGACTGACTGCTTGGTAACAAGGCTAAGCGTCATATGAACACAAGTTTGAATTTTTACTGGAATTAATCTGAGGAATTCAGTCAGTAACTGTCAGAATTTTTGTAACAATATCAAAATTCACTCGCATTCATCCGTAGACATTTTCACATAAAGTGGCCAATTTCAAATCAGGAATACTATTGACAAATATTTAGAAAAGAATTAAAGTACATTTTTCTTACTTCTGTAAGATCACTTAATAAATTCATTACAATCATATTTAGATTAGAAAGTCATGGATTATAAATTTGTTTTAGAAAGGGCAACATTTAAAACCAGTATTATCTCATTCTTATTCAGAAATAATATCTTTTTTCTTTTTATTCAATGAAAATAAAGATAATAAATCAACTGTGTTAAAGTTTTAGAACCATCGATCATCATATCATCAAAATTTGTAACATTTTTCATAGAAAAATAATTAGATTTAATTTCTTACACATTGGAGCAAAATTTTGTTCTGAATACAACGTGTTTGTGAAAGATTCTGTTTAAAAGTTATACTACAATTTCTGGTTATAACTCCGATATTAATCTTGCGATAATGCGAACAGATATTAAGTGTAAAACATATAAGTTAATGTATTCGAGTAATGAAGATCTTACAGAAAATAGTACTCGATAGATAAAGATCGTCATTTTTTTTCTGATTATTTCCCGGCAGTGCAAAATTTTAGTTTATTTCTTTCATTGAAATTCATTCATTATTTTAAAATTAATATAATTTTTGACTTACTACAAATTGTAAATGCAATTTGGATATATTTCATATACACATCCCATGATATTTTAAAGACATAAAACAAAAATACATATAAGACGGATTTTGAAAATATTTTATTACAATAAAAATTTAAAAATTATGAGGTAAAATTATATTTTTACAAAAGTAAAATGATGATTCAAATGTTTCCTTAATATATGATGCATTAACAATTTACTTCCCTTTTATTAAAATTATAACTTCCATTTTTAGCAAATTATTAAAATATCTTAAATAACTTAAATTTATTGAAATTCAAAGGCAAAAATATTGATAAAATAAATACCTGTAAAATTTTTGTATTCAAGCATTCTCAAGGGAAAATTTAAAAAAAAAATATTTAATCTTATTAAACCGTGTGATATGCATGGATTCTTTAGTAAATCATTCTATAAAAAATAAAAATAAATATTCCTCAGATATTTAGATTATAGAGAAGTACACGTTTATTGTATCCAATAAAATATTCAAAAAAGAATCTTTAAATTGTATTTAGAGCTGTTGAGCTTTCTGTATAAATATTTTCACTCTACCAATAAAATGAAGAAAAAATAATAATAATATTAGCATAGCATAATGGAAAATATTAACATTCCATTTTCTCAGCAGCTAAAGCAGAAGAATCAGTTAAAAGAAATTTTACTGAAAAGTACTTCAATCTGTAAATTTTATAAAGCCTCTCAAAAATGAACTTAATTTCATTTCGTTGAAATTTACATTAATGAAAAGATATGCTTTTAAATTGGCGAAAACGGAATAGACATTTAAAATTAAAACATCTAGATCAAATTATAGTCATGATATTATATAATGTTAAATATTAATAGTAATAGTAATCTAATTCTTTAACTAGGTTTTCTTGTTAAAAAATTAATTTTTCAATTACATTCATTTCCTAATTAATATTATTTGGAATTTTATGAAATATATTTTATATTGGACGTTATTTTTTAATATATGCAAAATGATTTTCGTTATTATAAATAATAGCATTTTTGTTATTTAGATAAATTGCACATCCACGTCTCTTTCATTCAAACTCAAGCCGTATAACCTATTTTCTATTCAAAATGCCCTTTGCTCAACCTGTTTTATAAACGCATTTGTTGTATATTTATATTTATAATCATTTCTATTCTTGAAAGCGTATATAATATTGCAACTGTCTGAGTGAAATAGGAAATAACAGATATGATTTATTTTCTCTAGTTTTCAGCTCATACCATTGAAGATAAAATGTATTTCAGTAAATGAAAATTTGATCCTTCAACAAGGATACTCTTTTTTGCAAGAATACTTTTCTATTTCTTTAAGCATTAGGAATCTAAAACAATATGTATATAGATTCCTATAAAGCAGTGTTTTCATAGGCAACTCACAAGCAAATCATTGCTGCTTTCAGCTCACAAAATCACAGTAGTGCCTTACAATTGTCATAATGAGTGAATGCTGGATTATAAAGTTGCATGAGATTTAAGATCACGTTAAAAGTATAAATGTATAGGCTTAATTCAGATACCAAAGACTTCTTTAAAACAAAATTCCAATTTAATATTCAAAATTGTTTTAAAAATATAAGATTACAATAACAGAAATATTCTAACCATTGAGCTTTAAAGTAAAATTAAAAATATGACAAATAGAAAATATTTTCTAAATAAATCAATGGAGATGGCAAGGAAGCAAATCCGAATAAAATCTCTATTTCAAAAATATTTAACTCTTTATGAGCATAAAATAGTACGAGAGTAAATTACAGAGCGATTTTAATTAAGCACTTCATACTTTATGCTCGACAAAATCGAATTTTTTAATAGTTTTTTTAACTCCCTGCTCAGGTACAACAGTTTAGAAAAAAATTTAGAATTATGGATTATTAATGATAAAATAATATTTTAATAACTTTAGAACTCTTATCTATCAATTAATAAATTAATTCAGTTAAATATTTAGCTCATACATATGTGCCAATCTAGAAGTTAAACAAATAATGGAATCTGTTAAAAACTAAATAAAATGAAATATGAAAAAGGTTTTTATATTTCGGTTTATTAGAGCAGTATAAAATAAGAAATAATTTTCTTTTTATCGGAAATCAAATAATATAACAAAAAAATTTAAATTCTATGTAGTGATGAATAAAACTTCTGGTCATTCAATAAGTGATAAAATATATTATAAATGTGGGTTAAAATTCTCATGTTCTCGCTTTTATTATTTTGCTTCAATATTCATACTTTTTATTTAAAAAAATCAATTGCATTAAAAAATTGAGAAAAAGCGAATTTCTCAAATAATGAGAATAATAAAAACTTATTAAGATTGAGTTCTATAATAAGATTAACTTGTATAATAAGCAAGAAGAAATATCGACTGTAATGTAAATCCATGGTAACTGAGAAAGAATACAAGAGAAGAAAAAAAATTTAAACACTTGTTTAAAATTGAATTTAAAAAAAAGTGTAAATTCAAAATTTAAAAACTCTTATTGCATAATTCCGGGTTTATACTCGAACAATCATAAACCTGTCAAGTAGACATCATGTGCTCAGAACGATACTGATTAATTTTTGATTTTTTTTCTTTCATATAATCAGTAGCAAATAAAGAAAAAGGAATTGATAAACTAATAATAAAATAAGTATTTCTTAAGCTTATGAAAATTGTGAATAATTTTTAACGTAAATAGTATACAAACTTAAAATATAGATTCCCACCCATATTTTAATATAATTTCATCCGAATTTCAAACTTCATTGCAAACTTATTTTAGATTTCTGCTTTCAAAATATTTACCTAAACACTAAAAGTTTTCATGGATATGTTCGGATCTCTATGAAAAACGACTCAGGATATTTTTTAAAAGTAAATTTATTTACAAATTCATGCTGAAAGCATTCTGTACCACTAGCAAATATTTGCCTCAAATATATGCAAACAAAATTTCAAAAACATCAGTTGACATATTTAAATTTTTATTCTGATAAATATGAGACGAGGTCATTGACTTACATTTTCGGAGAAGATAAATGACATGGTAAAAATGGTTGCGAATATCTTGTGTTCAAAGAATATTCATCCTATTGATTATAAATTCTATGCTTCAGAGAACACTAATCTAGCTATCCATATCAATTAGGTTTTCAAAACTTAGTTAAGTCAATTGAATTATTCCAGGGCACACGATTAAAATCTAAAGTGGTTATGATAATTAATTTATTAGGAAGGGTAGTGATTTAATTAAGATTTTTTAAGTGAAATGTGAATGAATATTTAACAAAAATTAAAGTTCTAATTTATATAATTTATTTTAAAATCATATAATAGGCTCTCATCTGCTATTATGAATATATTAGAGCCTTGAAACCATCGTCAGTAAAGTGTCTTGTGTATTTTGATGAAATAAAAGAGAAACTGTTTAATCAGTAGCGAAAAGGGAATACCTTTGGCCTTTGAAATCTCGCGAAATGTATTTTATTTTGATTAGAATATCTCATGATGCATTGTTTCATGATAAGAATGCAGTTTGAAATTCCTTGATAAAAGTGTCGAATATAAATGATTAAAACTCTCTTTGCCTTTTGATAATATCTCATAATATGATATGTTATCTATCCTCTGTAATATCTTATCTAAAACAATAAGATAATGTATGACAGGCATTGTTACATTTTCCCGTTGAAGTTATGTTTCAAAATTTCACTTTAGTTTATCATTAAAAAAACACAGTTCAAGTCAGAAGAAAAAAACCCACTTCTTTGATATTTATACGATATATTATATAAAAAAAGTTATGGTATTTATTCAGGCTACATTTTGTTCAATATCCAATTATAAATGTTTACAGAAAACAGGAAAGTAGGAGAATAAATGTACATTCCTTTTTTTTGTTAAGAAAGGGGACATATTTAATTTTAATGTTCAGAGTAAATTAGAAATAGGATTTACAACGTAAATCAAATTCGTAAAGTTTATGTTACTATTTTATTTCTACAAGTACTATATCCACATACTATTCTATAGTCCACAATACTATTATCTACAGCTCTAAAATTAAATAATCTCTCATGTTCCACATCATTATTCTCATCTAACAATCAAGGTCTAATTAAATTTTACTTTTAAGAGAAAGACATTAGAAAAAGTAATTAATATATGAGGAAATGAAAAGAAAAGGAAAGAATATTAATGGTGGCACAATAGATGAATTTTAGAATTCAAGAAAGCCTTAAGTAAAGTGAAATTTCTATATTGTGCTATTGGAATTAAATAAGTTAGATTTGAATTACTTTTGCTGAAAGAATTAAAATATATGTCGTAAAGTCATGGTTTATCCGTATGAGAATTATAATATATATATAATTGTCGGCAATTAATCGGCATATAATTGTTTTCTTGAATTGCTATGAAATACAACGATAAAACACCAATTTCTTTGATGATTCCCAAAGAATAAATTGTAAACCTTCAAACTAAGAATATATATATATATATATATATATATATATATATATATATATATATATGGTGGATGATACTCGCCATCAGATGCAGAAAGGGCGTGGGGTTAGCTACCTCCTATCGATGACGAGACGTACTTCTCACAATAAGGGTTGTACTGTGGCCGATGATGAGCCTTAGGATTCAACCATACTTCCTAACTGTGTTGCTATCTTGGCGATGTGATCAATCAGATTTATCTGTGTGTATTCGGGTGGGTCGAAGTTGCTGATTAAGGTTACAGTTTTTTTAGGAGAAAAGTATCTATTTGCAGATATTAACTTAACTATTAAAATAATCATTAATCACGTATAATGCAATAAACATTTTGATGATAAATGTAAAATGTAAAGTATTTTATAAATTTTAACATTACTTTTTATACACTCATGTTTACATCCAATCATTAATACACTCATGCCACTTTTCTTCCAACACAAAAGGGGATTCTGACAAACTATTATTGTCATAGCAAAAGAAAATAATAACAATTTCCATTAGTTTACATTACTCTGGAAAAATCTGGGCACAGAATGAAAATATGATGTTTTCCTCTATAAACATTTCGAACAAAAATCAGAGTTACTCACTCTCGATTGAAATGGAATACCAGGAAAGATTTTTTTAATGCTGTGGTATAAGGGAAAATATCATTAACATCAATAATCAACAGCAAACAATCAACACTGTGAGTTATTGTCCGTAGAGTTATATGCATTCGATTTTTGTAGGTTGCTTATGTTTTTCGATAGTTTTTGCTATACTCTATCAATAGCAGAGAAAGAAATTCAGTAGAGAAACGGAGCTATCAATTTCAACCGCTTATCTGTCTGTCTTCGCACATAGAGAGAATAAGTTGGCTTTCTTCCTAAGTACAGCTCAGGCAAACTTCTTTTATCTTAGTTAGAATGATTTCTGCGGCCGTTTTCAAACCTGAAATTGCGAATCTGTTTTCATTTCAAGCTAGAAATTGATCCGAAGCTTTTTATCGCATGTTGTTTTCAGAATAATAAATCGAATGCGTTAGAAAAGAATAAAATATTAAAGTGTGATTTGGTACAATAGAAAAAGTCGATTTTTCATTTGAAGTATTTTTTCTCTCGAAATGTTGTTTTTAGATGCACTCAAAAAACATCATAAAGTTTTTTTTTCAGTTATTCTATAGTAATTAGTTATCTGTATAAAAAATTGGAATGTTGGTCTAATTCCAATTTTACGAGTTATACACCAAATTACTGAATTATATCTCCTTAAATTGCCAATAATTTCTACAAATTTAATTCAAAATTTCAGTGAAATTTTATGAGAATTGTATTTGTTAAGAATATATACATATTATAATTTTAATCCTTTCGTTTTAAAGTTATTTCTATTATACTTTACGTTACTAGTTTTGTAATAAAATTGCTTTAAAGACTTTCTTAAACTTGCTCCTTCCCCATTTATCATTTCTGTGGAGGCAATATCTTGAATGGCATACGTACCTTACTTAAGCACTTATGTTGATTGTGTGTATCTTAACTTTTTCTGAAAGATAGCAACTTGTATTTACTTAAATGATTGATAATACATTTACACTACACGTAATACATTTAATATCTGAATACTTAGACTTACTATTCTGAAAGGTAGCACTGTAGGAAATAAGCACTAACAATAAAATATATAATATCATAAAAATTAAAAACGCCTGAATCATATTAATTAAATATAATTAATATTTTATGAGTAGTTGTAACAATTTCAAGAGCGACAGAGTGGCTCTTAGGGATACACAATGCATCAAACCTATGAGGAATATAACGCAACCAAACTGTATAACCATATAACGGATTTTTGTACCGTTATGTGGTTATGCAATACAATCGAATCTCAGACGCTTGCGTATCCAAGCCTAGTCTAAGCTTTCAGGCCATCTGAAATTTTATTAAAGTCTATTTTGTGATAGACCTCATAATTTTGATGCATAGATAAGTACGGTGATATCACCTGACCAGTTACCTACTCTTTAAACCTTCCCGCCACGAAAACTGCTTTGAATTTTAACATTAATAAAACCGCAAAACCAACTAGTTCATCACTCAAGCCAGTTTAAAAAAAGATAATGTTAAATCCTCTTTTTATTTAAAAGCCTCCACAATTATGAAATGCAATTTATGTACCCATAATAAGCCTTTTTATAACAGAAAAGTATCTTGTATCAGTTTCTTATACCTCAAGAAGCATTCAAACACGGCATTATCCATTCAAGTATTTGTTGAGAAAAATAATCGATTTTGGATTTCATCACATAGAATTTGTTTCCATGTATTTTTTCCATTTGCAAATATAAATAAGCTTTTCTCAAACCAACAGAGAGATTCTTATTTTTTTCTGTTTGAGATATAAAATAAGTTGACTGCCATTGGAACAATAATGGTTTTAGATAATTTTCTATTATTTCCTTTTTATCTGAATAGTTTTTTAAATTCAAGCCAATAGTTAGAGATTAAAAAGTAAGTATTTTTACGACATTTGGTTATTCCATTTCGTAAAATAATGAACTAAATGTAATGCATATATTTCATTTTCTGCTGAAATATCTTGCGTCTGACGTCTATTACTTCCTAACATATTCAAAAAGAGAATTTTTTTAAAAAAAAATTTTGCAAGTATTTAATGCTACTTGAATTTTGCCTCAAATGCTATTTTCCCTTAGCTAAAAGTTAAAAAAAGACTCAATTTCAAAAATGAAAAATGTCATAAAAAGACCAGTAATTCTTGCATTACAAAATAATGTTTATAAAACTCAGCAACAAGGAAAATTTCAGTCGGAGCAAAAGTTTTTATACGGTCATTTATATGACCAGATATTGATCCACAATTACTGGAAATAGAAACAAAAAAACATATGCGTATCACATTGTTATTCACAAAACTAGAATTATTACATAAACTTTTTTCAAGCGTCATTTCTGTTCTTTGATGTACAGTCAGCGTCCCCAACTATGCTAAATCCCTGATGTTCTTGCGCATCAAACTGCCGAGATATTAAATCAGTTTAATAGATGTATGGTTTATAATGCTTTATAAATGTATACAAGAAATGTTTTATAATACAGTAGAGGAAATTAAGTAATTTCAAGACCCGGGTAATTCAAGTAAGTCAAGTAAGTAATTCAAGACCATGGAAATCACACTATTTGCGCTAGATGAAACACTGTCTTGCCTACATGGGTTTCCCAGTGGGGGGAGGGGGCGTAGGTACAGTGATGGGTGATGGCCTTTTTTATTTGTGCATAGCATAGAAAAAACAAACATATCACAAAAATAGTTATAAGAAGAATTAGAGCATCTGTTGCTCTTATATACAGAAATCTGGAAGAGAGTCATTTATGCTTGTAACAACCATAGCACTAAAAAAATGTGATTCTTGTCTCCATGGAATTTTCAAATATATTCGTCAATAAGGGTCTTATCCCTCTTTCTTCGTATAAAATTGTAAAAATTTGCTAAGGCCTCGAATGCGTTGCACCTCATTAGTGAACGATAGTTACAAAATTCAAATCTTCGGTGTAAATTTAGCATTATTTCTTTATTTACCACCATATACCGTTTCTATATTTTGGATGTAAAATCTCTGTATTAAATTGTATGTACTAAGGCTCTTTGAGTTTTGTAACAATTGAATCCGTTAGTACTCGAACAACAAAGTAAACAGACTTCCTGTAAATGGATTTTCTTCCAAATTTGAAAAAAAAATTAAAAAATTGGTCATAATTTCATATAGCAAATTTCATTCGTTTAGCTTAAAGCATTTTTCGTTAACTTAAAGCATTTTGAACTTGTAAACAGATAGATAAAAGGGCGAAAGTATGTTTTTCGGTCATGGAGATATGAATCACGGAGATTCGTCAAAATATCTCGCCTGAATTTTTTGACAATTGATATGCTTCCTTTACATATGCGAGAAAATTAAAAATATATATAGCAGAAATCGATAAAAAAACCTAAAAAGTAGACTAGATATATATCAAAGCGAAGTCTATAGAGCTGAATAGAGCAAAATTCCCATAAGAAAATCAGTCTATAGAGCTGAATAGAGCAAAATTCCCATAAGAAAATCTTTGAAGTATACAAAATATCTCCACGTTTTCTTCACCAAAATCTTTCCATATGTATATACATATATTTGTATGTATGTATAAAAATGAATGTAGAAAGAAGAAACCTTGGGTTTCAGAGATGTCAAATGTTCATATTTAATGAAGTGATCCATCATTCGAAACTTTCACATTGACATACAAATTTATGTTTTTATCTTCAATAGTTCGCATACATCTTCGGAAAACATAAATCAGAATGAAACATATTCAAGTACAAAAGGCTTATAAATCGAAAGTTTTTAATCCGAGAAGATATTAACACTTTTATACTAGCTGTTGTGGAGATTATAACCATTTGTCATTACGTACCTCGTTTTGCTTTCAAATGACATTTATTAAAGTTTATTACCTTCTTTCTTGCACAGTAACTTTTCGTCCTAAAAAGACGACTTTGCAGCCATAATTGAAAAGCAAAACTTATATCCTTGTCATAATTTTCCTGAATTTTTTAAAATTTAGAATGTTACTATGGATTTTATGGGACTGATTTTTTTATTTGGAATTTATTTTACGACACAAAAAAATAATAATATGACATTTGTTTCCTTTATATTCATTTGGGTCACATTTCAAATTTCAAACGAGATCAAAATGTACTCTCAAATATTAAACCTTAACCCTTTGCAATCCTAAAAATAATTAGATGCAAAATTATTCACCTAATAAAAAGATTTGTTTATTTCTATGAAAAATAAATATATATAATTCTTTTAAGTCGAATTTCTTTGAAAAATTTATCTACATGTCTTAACCATTATGTAGGTGTTTCTAACAATTAAATTTGAAAAATAAACAAATAAAACGGCAAAATGATGCACCGTCTTGAATGTCGAGTCCACTTGACATCAGATCGCAAAGGGTTAAAGTACTTACATATGTATTAATCACTGAATAAATGTTGAAAAGTAGTATATTGATTTATATATCGATATTTAATCTATGGTGAAAAAATCATTTAAAGCTTTCTTCCAAATGGATGCAAAGACCTGTCTCTAAAAATCAGATATTAGACCACAATTAGAGTTGACTCCTTCTACATCCGACTAAATATTATCAAAGGTTTCCATTAAAATATTTTGGAAACATTTTTTTAAATATTAAATGGAAACGTTTTAAGTACTATATAAAACCATTAAAATGAGACTCAAATCCGATTGACAATTGAATAAAAGAATCATATCCATCAATAATGCATCTTGTATATTAATCATGGGTTAGTCTCCATCGTGGCACAAAGGTAGTGTGTCTTCCTCGTGATCTGGGTGTCCTGGGTTCGAGTTCCGGTTAGGACATGGTTATTATTCTGTGTGCTATCTGTGAGGTGATTCAATGCACCCCCCTGTAAATAAAACTGTGCAAGCGAATGTTATTAGTGTGGAAGTAAGTTATATTCTTGGCTTTAATTGGCTCTACTTCAAAAACAAGAGGCGCTCGCTAGCCCATGACAAGTGTCATTAGTAGCCGCAACATAATAGAAATAAAGTAAGGCAGATTTATGGTTATGTCAAAAGGTAAGAGGAAGTAAATTTGGTGTTGTAATTGCATCCATTCTATGAATACATTTAATAAGTAGCTTTTTTCAAAACCCCTTTTTATTATTGTATAATCACAAAAAAATTAATAATTATCCATTATTTAAATATTTATTTAGTTCTTAATATTAAATAATATGGGATCTAAAAATCATTGATGGTACCCAGTGTAGAAGTTTTCAAAATTTAATTACACTAATAGGTTAACTAATTAAGTTTTGAAAATATCAATTTGGTTATTTTACTTTAGAATTTAGAAGTATACAAAAATACAGAAATCTAGATTATGAGTGAGTATAAATTCGATGGCGGTATTCTATCTTTAAACACATGAGATAAATGAAGTTAAATAAAAAGTTTGATAAATATCATATTATTAAAACCTAAGCAATTAAAACTTCATTAAATGATAAAAAAATAAGCAAGAAATTTTATTAAGTGACAAATTTAATATATTTCATTGAAAAAGAAATGAAAAGCAAAACTTTTGTTCTTAAACTAAAACCAATTTTCGTTTTCTAATTTTAAAGATCAAAAATTATTTACACTTTAAGCATACATGTAAGTGAGTGGAACATCAAAATCTATTTTTTCTGTTGGTTTTTTTTTCCTTAAATTATTGTAAAATTTCGTCACCAATTATCAAGCACAATTTGAATTTCCATTTGTCTTTCACTGCGCTTTTGTCTTATGAAATGTGCTAAAAACATAATTTGAATATAATCTTTAGACATGAAAGACTCGTTTCCAAAATGAAAAGTGGCATTTTGGAAATGAGACGAATTTCTACTAAAATAAAACAAATTTACCTTCTTAATTAGAGTTGCCTAATTGCTGACTCATTTTCAATAATAAAGAATACTACGAAATATTTAATTCTAATTTTAAAATAACTTTTAAAGCATTATAAATATTTCTTATCTGTGAGCACAGATAAATCGTTCTTTTAATTTAGAAGTCTAAAGAATATTTTTCATTATAATAAAAAGTTGTTATGACTGCATATGCATATTTTGCAACCTAAAATATGAAATGTTTTAGGTATTTTTATTATTGTTTTATGACAAGTCTTAAATGGAATGTAACTAACGAAGGGATGCTTTTTTTATTTTACTAAATGTATTTTTTCCAAGCCAATGCAATATTCTAAATATTTCTAATTAATTTATAGGAAGATTTAAAATTAGTAGCAGCACAGTACTAGTTCCAAGTGTTTAGTCTTTCAATTCTCCTCTGCTAATATTTAATAGTTTAGTTTAGCCTATCAGATTATATTCCTGTGATTAGAATATACTCTTGAATTCCTGATTATCTTCCTGACTGCAGCAATTTTAGGTCAAATGCTGGGATTCTGAACTGTGGTTAGAGCATGTAGTGAAAAAGGATTCCAAATTTCGAGGGAAAAAAGTTTGATCCTAAAATCCTTTCTGAGTATTCTATTGGAAATGGATCCAAAATACCAAAAGAGCCAGGAATTTGTTCATGACATTGATGTACGGCATCAGTTGCTGAACTATTTTCAACTAAACCTTTTATTGATTGCATTTCCTGTATTGAAACTGATTCTATTTTTACCGGCGAATGAAAAAAAAACATGAAAAGATGTGTTGAAGAAAAGATATTTTTAGACAATCAGTTCTTTTAATATTAGTGGGATTTTAATTTTTTATTTTTATATAAATTATTATGCATTTTACACACTTTAAAAAATAATATAAAAAATTAAAAAATGTTATTTCTCATGATTGAAGGGCTTTTATAATCTTTACCACATATATTTTTTTTTATTCTCAGTCTGTATATCCCTAGGTTTTTTTCTCATTTTGTTGACTAAAGAAAAAACACATTTTAGCAATTATTCATTCTTTGCAGGAAACTTAAGAAAAGGCAACTGTTTGTTCAAGTTTTATATGCTGAGGAAGATCTCTCATGTTATCAGTATTTGCTATATTTTTTCAAGTTTTATTCTAAAAAGATTTTTTTTGCTTGTGTGAAATTCTCTCTCTCTCTCTCTCTCTCTCTCTTTATATATATATATATATATATATATATATAGGAATAATGGAAGTGTATAGAAAAATAGTGCCTAGAACTATAAATAAAAAGACATAAGGAATTTAAAACACGTTGATATGAATGCTCAAAAAACTTCAACTCAAGGAACATTGTGGTAATAAACCATAAATCAATTATAAGGATGGAAATAAATTATAAAACAAAATGTAATTATTGCATCAGTTATTCATAAGGGTTGGAAATCAATTTGATCCATAAACCCCTTTTCGTCCAAGCCTAAAAGATTTATTACCGATCCTCTAAAGAACATCTATTGATCAGAAATGAAGGATTCAAAATAATTATACTTTTCCTTCATAATTATCTTCAATCTCCTTTTATTGTAAAGTTTTATTATTTTTTTTTCCTTTTTACCTACTTTCCATTTTATATCGTTTATTTCAAAAATAATTTTTCTGACATTATCTTTTTTCCACACGCCCAATACTAACCATATCACGTTTGGAGAGTTTTATCTTGGAAAATATATTTGATTTCGGTTTTGCTTTAGGAATGACAGTTTACTCTTTCCAGGAATATTGGTGAAAGAAGCTTTAATGTAGGAATCTGACACTTTTTTGAAATTTTGCTTTGATGACTTTTTTTCTACAGTTTGGTATTATTATCGGTCACATGCTCGAAAATATGAAACGTAATTATCATTACAGTTTTTCTTGTGCATTGCACTACTGGCTGCCCTGGCATTTCTGAACATAGCGCTCACAATTGAATCTCCCTCGTCAATTAATTGTTGAATGTAGAAAATGCTGACATTGAAAGCATCTCAACGGAATAAGTATATACTGACGAACTCATTTTTATGTGTCTCGCATGTATACATTCAGACAATTTCGTAGAATGAAAACAAAAAACTTCTTGATCTTAGTTTGTAGAATTTGATCATCTCTCTGAATGTTAATGTGATATACACGCATTGCTATCGTGAGATTTTAAACTTTTGTGTTATCTCCTCTATATGAATCTTGAAAAAATCTCCTCAAGTAATTTCATCCTTTCTGTAATTTAATCAAATTTGAGGACAAGCTAGTATGGAGAAAGTAGTCAAAGTTTTTAGTTTAGTGATTAACTTGGATTGTTTATTTTTTTAACAAACTTTCGTAAGCAAATTACCAGAGTTTATTTTTTGAAAAGAAGATATTTCTAAGATAATTCGTACAATAAATCTCTGAGGAAGAAATCGGGTGACATTATGAAAAGTAACGTTTCTTTCAGACAAGCGCTTCAAAATCAAAATGAGGAAGTTTGGTGAAACCTTTAATGTCTTTTTGATGTCCACCGAAATTACATTATTTTGTATGTGTCTATGTGATATAGAATGAAATTCAGGCTCGATGGTACCATCAACCTCTGAGCTCAACAATGGAAGGCAGGCACCTGAGGACATTAGCAGCCTCGGCTCTTATCTTAGTGCTAGCTTGAATCGATACGCTAAGAAACCTCCAGGAACAGTGGCCACATAACGCCATGCCAAAGAAGTAACAGCATCATTTGATCCCCATCAGACTAACCACTCAGGTGCCCATGCACCCATGATCATAAAGCATCATTTATCGAATGGGTCACCACGCCCGGTTAACACGTGGCATTTTTAGCTGTCCTTGAGAAGCAAGAAGCAAACGCAGACACAAAAGCTTCTTATGAAGAGATCTTTTGCTCACTTTAGAGCAAAGAAGAAATAGAGAAGGAAGAAATATAACCTAAGTTAAGGAGAATCTGGAAAGCAAACCGTATCACTAGGTCCCTTGAGGTCATGAAGCCCGTCACATCTGAAGAATTAAAAAAGTATTATATAGTTTTTTGTAAACTTCATAGTATATCTTAATAGTCCTGAATGTATTTAAAAAAATACTATTTATATAAAAAACGGTTTTATTTCTTTGTTCTAAGTTTAATTATGTATAAAAACTATACAGAGTCTTAATAGTGACTGGTTTAGACTAGTTTAGTTAATTTGGTTAAATAATATAACTAAAAGAAATGAAATTTTAAGGGTCAACTATATTACATTTAGGAATCTATCTGAAGGTGGAAAGATTTTTAAAAAGTCCTTCCTAAGATTTAACAAAATGGGCTCACAAATAGAAATATATGACTACCATACAGTAACATGGCTTTTTTTAGAAAATAATTTTTCACTGATGTATTCAATGTAGTTAGTAAAAAAGTCTTTCCATCAAGTGTAGTGGAATTATAAATAAAGGAATATATTTTAGGTCCTAAATATAGTTCTTATAAATTTCTATAATTCATATATTTCAATTAATGGAATAAAATATTTTTAAGTCACAATTTTCTATTGTATGAATTATATCATTTTTAAGGTATTGAGTAATTTTTTCCCATTCAAGGTAGTTTTCTAGACTTTTATAATTAAAGATGTTTTAGAAATAGCTTCAGATTATGTTTTAGAAATAGTTTCAAATAATGTTAAAATGTTAAATGATTTTTAGCTGCAATATTCTATTCTATGTGTGTTCTGTGCAAGATTGCATTAGAAAAGATAATCTGTTAAAACGTTTTTACATATATGTACGTGTCATTTCCCTTCTTCTATTATATATATATATATATATATATATATATATATATATATATTTACATGTCATTATCAATGTGATAAATCGGCTATCATTAATAATAACGGATGGTTATTAGTAAAAGTCTGCCAATTTGGAAAATCGATGAATTATTATTACTAGTTATTGCTAATAATAAGTGATTAATCCCATAGACATATAATAAATTATTTTAACTTCCTTTTAGTCAGTATTAAAAAATGTATTTTTTATTCTTTTATTGTTACAGAAAATTAGTTTAATAAAAAATATCATTTATCTTCACATGCCTTTGAACAAAAAAGTGAGAACTCGGATTATAAACTGCTCTTTAAAAAACTGCCATTTCGTTCTAATTTAAGCATTCTTTTAAAATCATCTATATTTTTTTTTCTTTTAATGAATTTGAAATTCTTTTGAAAACAATTTGTGTGAAATTCTACTTTACAAGATTAAAAAAAAAGAAATCCCTATACAAAAGACGTTTTTACCATCCTAAAAAAATTAGCTAATCCTAAAGCTAATTTGCTGCCTTAGAAGCAAAATAAATTGGATTTTCAAACAGTTCCTTTAATCTTAAATGTACCAAAGTAATTATTTTTGTGATATTCTGTTCTTTAAATATTATATCTACCAAACTAGATATTATATTTCTGCAAAACTATTTTTTGATAACAGAAAAAATTGTTTTTGTTTCATACATATGCAGATAATTTTGAAAAGTTCTAAAATATTTACTAATATGTTCAAAGAAAAACATAAAAATTAATTTTTAATCTCTAAATTAAATATAAAATTCTATATCAAATATGAAATACCCACACAGCATTTAGATCCAATATTCTTACAGAAAATAAATTCAACACTTTTTCTCGAAATATTTCTCACACATCTATCAAGTAATTTACACTATTGAACTTATTACTCACTTGTAGCTGTGGGAAAAATAGAATAGAAAATCTTTTTGGGCTTTATTTGATGTGAAAATATAATATTTAAATTAATCAATTCTACGGGCTTGAATAAAATAAAACAAAGCATTACTATAAAATACTATATCAACCATTTCTTTGTAATTTGAATTTTAAATTATCAGAGTTAAAATTATTTCAATAATTTTGGTCAATGGTGTTAAAGATAAGGGCTCTATATTATCAGATATATATTTGGTAGTTTTTAAAGAATTTGCATAACATCGTTATCAAGGTAACTAGTTTCAACTAACACTCCTTTTTTTTATCTGGAATGTCTGTATTTCCTTTTATACATTTTAATCTCCATAGTGCTTACTATGTATGATGAAATATTCAACGTCCACGAAAAAAGAGTAGCTTCGTGTCTGCTCAATTTCTCAAAATGTTTTTAATATTGATTTCACAGCATACTATTTGGAAAAACAACCTTCCAAACATTTGCTTTATTTCCGTTTCTTGCACTTTTTTATTTATTTCCTTGGTTATGTTAGCCTTTTATAGATTTGAACAATTCAGTATCTGGCCAATATTCAGCTGTTTCTCCCTTTTATAAATACTAACCATCACCAAATATATTTATCGCTTTTCTTCAAATATTCATTTCTTTTTTTAGAGTAAAATATTTACGAAGTTTATTATTATATATCCTAAAGATATTATTAAGTTATAAGTAAAGCAAGAGTACTTTCAAATTTGGTGTCTGTCTTGGTCACTGTATTATGATTTCTTTTACTTCTCTTTCTTGAATAATTTACACGAAAATACACACAAACTCGAATTTTTGAAGGAACTTCTTGTCTTTATTTTGATAATAGTACCAAAAAAACTTTCTAATCAAGAAAATTTCAGGGGTAGCTCATCTTCCCCTCATCATCTGGGAATCTTGTGTTCGAGTTTCGGTTCGGGCATGGTTGTTCTTTATCTGTCCTATCTGTGATACATTTGAATATGCTCCATGTAGAAAGACACTGTGGAAGCGAATTTGATACATGAGTAGCTGTTATGTATGTGATGCCTTTATGTAATAATGTGTTGCCTGCTTTCTGTAAGCCCTGTGTGTTACTTAATGGTGCATGAGGATTTCTAAATGTTCAATAAATAAAAATCAAGGAAAATGGAAGATGACACGTTTTTTGCAGATTTTTGTCAGGTATTGAGAAACGAATCAGCTAGCGATATTCGTTATATAACAGTAAAAAATTATATGTTGTTCGCAATGTCTTTGTTACTCAGACATTGACTTTGTATATTGTCAATAATGCATCTTGATTGTTCTTAATGCATTGATTGCTTTCAATTTTTAGTTTTCTTCTTCATATATCACTCAATGCATAGATTCTAAATAAATAATTTTCAAAACTCTGCCATCACAGAATTCAAAAGCAGACTGTGCGTGTTTGCTTTAATATTAACAAATGTAAAAACGTTTTGTATCTTACGTCTCCAGATTAATATTTCGTACCATTTCCTCGTGTACTTCCAAAAATATATATATAAAAATAATTCAATTGATTTAAAATGGTATAACTGTGTCCTGTCGACGTCAAGGCATAGGGGCAGAGGGTCTTTCCCATTGTCTAGGCTTCCCGATTAGGGTATGGATGTTCTTCTGTGTTTTATCTAAAATATAAGTGAATATGCCCCGTTGTAAAAAAGGGATGCTCAAACGAATATGATGAAGGAGTAACAAAAGTCGTATTCTTGACCCTGTTTGATGCTACTACAAAACAAGAGTCACTAATTGGGCTTAAATCGCTGACTACCTCAGCGAGCTTGTCCATGGTAAGTGCCATAAGAAATAACAACATAACTCTACCCTTCGTACATTTCTATCCTGAAGATACTTCCATAATATAGTACAAAAATTATTAGTACATATACAAGACTAAAAAGTTAAATTTTCTTTTTTAAGGTGCTTAATTTTTTTGTTTTTAAATTCTTCTGATTTTAGATGAAATCTTAACATTTTTAAGAATAAAAAAAAATGTCAGAATTTTCTTTTGGAATAACAAATTCTTACAATTATTTTAAAAAAAATTCCATTCTTAATCTTTCGTGATTATATAGAGAAAATTCAAATTAAATATTACTTTAAAGCTTTAAAAATTATTTGTTGAAACTCCAAGCTCTCAAAAACCAGCAGTGTTTACTGAGATTCAATATTTCCTGAGAATAAAATTTTATAAATTCAACAAGATCTCTAGAAACCCTTTAAACTTTTTAATGTAGTCGAATTGCTAGATTTATCCTAGAAAAACAATGGTTCCCTATCATTAAGAAGATTTTAGGGAATTATTTATTCTTCTCCATGAGTTGGTGTTTTGCTTTTAATACCTCCTTAAAGATGGAACTTCCAATTTTTAATCGACTAATCCACACTTAAATGCACATATTTTTTTTCTCACAAGCATTGTTTAGCTTTTAGAGACCCATTATAATCATGCCATTTATACTCACTTCTAATCGCTTTCCCTCTCTTGTACCAGCTGTGGTAATAGAGGCGTAAATTTGACTGCCAATAAACATGGATATCGACGGAGCCCAAAAGATATTCCACAATGCATACTACAAATGAGGATTGTATTCCTGTTTATTGGATTGATTCTAGTAACCCTCACTAACGTAATTACCTAATAAGGTAGATCGTACTCTTGTGGACTTGCTATTCTGCTTCTGATTCTCGAACAACTAACAGAGCAGGATCTATCCATGTGAGGAATCGAGGTTTGTAAGTGAAAGCATTAACATTCCATCGTGGAATGTTGCAATTACAGTATAGATTAGAGGCTAAATGCTTACGGGTGGTACATCATTGGAGCGTTTCTGGTGCCGTTTTGCCTGTCTAAGACTAAACGTAAAATGTATTTATATTTATTTATAATCGAAACGTGTATTAATTAACCTTAATATCACAAATAATGATGTTAAAAAAAATTTAATCTTATGATGAGAGAAAATAATATAATATATTAAAAACTGTGTATTTATGAATATATCTCTAACAGGAAATAATTTTATCATTGAATAATTATAAGAGCAAAATTAATAAAAATACTTTTTCCCAATCATCAGTTTTAACGATTTATTGAAGAAATTTTACTGAGGATATTAATTTAAGATGAATTATTTGCTTCTAATATTACTGAAGGCAATGTGCAAGCAACTGAACTTGAAATTTTGTACTTCAGCGAAAATATTCAACTCCTTCTTTTGAGGATTCAAAAACGATCGACTCAATAATAACTAATTTTGTTTAAGTTGCAAATACATAAAAGCTATCGCGCATTGATAACATATTATTTTTTAGACAAATGCGTTATTATGCATTATTAATTTTTCCCCATCTTTAGTTTAGGTTAGTTTAGTAATAGCTTAACAATTTTTCTAGAAAAATCACGTTACTTATTCATTTTTTAAATTTTATTAAATAAAAAATGCAAATTCATCTAGAAAATTCATAAAAACTCCTATCAAACACAATTCTTCAAGGCTCTATATGGGTGATTTTAAAAGTTATTATCCTTACTCCATAGAATGTAGATAAACTATAACACATTATTTTGTATTGATCTTGGCAAATTCCTTTATTTTTCCATTTAAATTTTTTAATTCGATAGTAAAGCGTCCGTCTGCAGCAATAAGATAAAAACGCTTTTGAGAATATTAATTCAATTCATTGTTATTAAACTATAATCGAAAATCAACTTTACGGCAATAGAACTAGCTTAATTTGTTCGAATAGAAATTAATTTTTTGTTGTTTTTCTCAATTTCTTTATAAAGAAATAAGAATCTAGAAAAATTATTAAGATAAGGGGGGTAATTATTAAAATTTTATTTGTAATGATAATAAAGTTAACCAACTTATTACATTATTTTCAATAATGAGAATTAAATTTTGTTATATCTTGAGGAAAATATTCTAGAAATTAAATTATTATAAGAATTAAAAAAGAATATTCGTATTAAAAAACTTTAAAAAATGCAGGAAAATCCTTATGTTCAAATTCGTCATATAAATACTTTATTGTAAACTGAAAAGAATTATTTTCGTAAAATTACTTTAATTTTTCTCAAGCTATTTATGAAAACGTCTGATTAAGTCAATTTATTAAAAATTCTAACTCAGAAATTTAAAACGCTATACATATTTTAGAAAATTACTTTTTATTCTTATGTATAAAATATTCAAAGAGGTGAAAACTTTTTTATTTTTGTTAGAAGATTTATATATTGATAATATTACAACATGTTATATTCTGTAATTGCACAAAAGAGGAAATTAAAGTCAAAGAAATTCTTATTTTCAAAGAGCTTATAAAATTGCTCTCTTCATTTTAATAAACTTTCGATAAAGTCAATTAATTTATTATTTATCCTACAGTCAACTCTAGAAAGTAGAAATTTTAACTTTTTCGTTTACGAAGTTTAAAAGAATTATTATAATAGTCAAAAAACTAGAATTGGAAATGTTGGTGACTCTCAGAATTCCCTGAGACAAAAAAAACATTTTGTCCATCTATCTGTGAACATGATGGGTCAACCTCATACTATGGAATTAAGATTAAATTTGTGTATTTCTATCAAGTTTTGATGTAAAATCTTCCATTAATAGGTATGTCAGTCCGGTTGTTCAAGTACCAGTGAACTTAAAAAATTCGAAGTGCTAAGTAGAAAAAAATTGAAAAATCATACAAAACATAGGCTTTTAATTTTAAACTAAATTCTTAGATATATCCGCAATTTAGCATTCATGTAAATGTAAAGTGTTCCAACGTAATGTTCACCAATGTTGCTGTTACTAATAGCTCTTGCGATGGACAAGCCGGCTGATGCGTTAGTGGATTTAAACCGAAATAAGCGTCAGTTGTTTGAAGTTGCGCAAACGAGGGTCAACAGTACGACTTTAGACACACACTCCTCACATTCGCTTGAACAGCCCCTTTTTACAGGGAGGCACATTCACACACCTCACAAATATAATACAGAAGAACAACCATGCCCTAACCTGGACTCGAAATCAGAACGCTCATATCACGAGGAAGAGGCGCTACCTCTGTGCTAGGACGCCGGCGTTCAACAATGTAAAGCATTCCAACGTAAGACACACCAATATAAAGTATTCCAACGTAGCGTTCACATATGTCAAGAGTTTACTACCCTACGCAAGGTCCACAATTTTAGGTAGTGGAAAGGGAGTAAGGTTTTTATTGGAAAGTATACTAGAAAGCTTCGGGAGACCATGATTACTGATTTAAAATCTCACTTAGTTTCTATATTTTAATCTTAGATTTGCGAATAATTAGAATTATTTCAAAAATTTTCATTTCCACCTCTGTTGGAAATTTGAAGTTTTACTGGATACCTGGTATTCGTGGTATACCCAAGACGGAAATCCAAATTTCATATCTACTTCGAAATGCTGTGACAGCAAAAATCGATGTAATAGCCTCCTCAGACACCTATTGTCCTATATATGCACTGTCGACCGCATTGTGTTACGCTGATTAGTTGAACATCTCCATTATTTGCATACAACCGGCTATACCATTTTTTCTGGATCCTCAATGAATATATATATATATATATATATATATATATATATATATATATATATATATATATATATATATATACACCC